>MU006289.1:177787-225316 GCA_010093695.1 Plenodomus tracheiphilus IPT5 | reverse complement strand
AGGAGGGATGGCAGCCATCACATAGTGGATCCAACATCCCACGGTAAGAGGGATGGCGGGGACGGATGGGATGGCAGCATAGATTGCAACTGGCATATAAGGATGGAAAGGTTTCATTATTACGCTCGTTGTAGTCAACTCAAATAGTTTATCTCCTATACAGATTGAACTTGTTATCTTAGCAATAAGATTGAATTGTCTTTCTTGAATACTCTTGCCCCACGCCTTCGTATCGCCAGACAACTTCCGCGCGAGGTCTCATACCTTCCTACTCACCTGTCACCCCTTTGGACCAGGATAGAGCAGTATACCCCCTCCGTGTAACACATAGATAACCCTAGGCTACTAAGGTGCAACCAAGTGCAGGGACTACAGTACGCTAAAGATATCACGTAATAATTCTTATAAGTCTTATTTAGTCTTATAGATTCTTGCTATAAGAAACTATAAGAACACATAAGAAAGCATAAGGGCTATAAGAAGGCTTAAGTATATAGCAAGGCACAATAGACTCTTATAGTCAATTATGTTTAACCTAAATAATAGGAAGCAATACATTGTTCTTACTACTTAACCTTCTTAATACTCTTTGCAGAAGCGCACTCTTACTGTCTTAGTACTAAGTACCCCTTGTCTACGTTCCTCTAACATTTATACTTAAGAACTAACCCTTGTGTTCTAACACTAGCTGCTTTATATTGTAGCCACTTAGATCCTCACAGTGTCGCGCTGTTAAGGTAATAATTATAGAAGAAGTAGCCTACTACATGTTTCTACGATTTAGACAGGTAGAAAGTGTAAGCACTTACAGTGTAGTAAGTTTAAGAGATAACGTCTACTAGTCTAAAGTAGTGTAAATATCGCTTAGTCATACAGCGCACAGGCCACCTAGCGTTAGCGTAGTTATTATAAGAGAAGTCTATTACTAGAGGTCCTGCCTCTACTAGCATATACTAATTGTAGGTTAAGCAAGACTTAGATGCAACTATTAGTTATAATAAGGCTATTAATATTATTATAGTAATTTCTTCTATAGTAATTTTGTTAATCTATATAATAGACTTAGAGATAAGTAGACTTATAGTGTTAACTTTATATGAACAACACGTTACTAAAAGCAGATATACATGTTAGCTTTTATAAGCCAAAAAACTGAGAGCAATTAAGGCTCCTCTTGTTACGATCTCGCCCCGCAGACCTGCGTCGCGAAGACCGCACCAGAACCGCTAAACCCCACTAGGGATAGTGCACTGAGCAGAACAACGGGTCACGTGACAATGCTCAGTGATCAGTCGCTCAGCTTGCTCAGTGGTACTGATCACACTGATCATACTGATCAACTCTCATATAGTATAGTATATAGCAAAGACAATGGACTCTTACAGTACATTGTGTTCAACCTGAATAATAGGAAGCAATACATTGTTCTTACTACTCAACCTTCTTGATACTCTTTACAGAAGCGCACTCTTACTGTCTTAGTACCAAGTACGTCCCGTCCACGTTCCTCTGACATTCATACTCAAGAACCAACCTTGCGTTCTGACACCAGCTGCTTTATATTGTAGCCACTCAGATCCTCACACCTCTACCTTGGCTGTACGCGATCCACGGTCCATACGTGGAGATGCCGCTAGCCAACCCTACGCTTATCGATAAGAACCTGTCGCCAGAAAAGTTTCCCGCGCGCATGACGAGAGCAGGAGAATCAATTTTCAATCCTCATAATCTGCTCTAGATGGCTTCCGACGCACAAAACAGTCCATTCATTCGGAATCTCGCTTCCAGCGGTCAGTAGAGTCATCGCTCTACATCATGCGCAGCGCAAAGACTGACATTGACAAAAGACAAGAATATTCGCGACCAAGCATTCAATTCCCTCAAAACCTATCTCGGCGCGCAAGCAGCAATCTCAGAACTAGATTTATTGAAACTATGGAAAGGCCTATTCTATTGTAAGTTTATCCCATGCTCCCTCTTTCGTCTTCTTACCCACCTATGGCAATCGCAACAATGCCCTGAACGACGTACTGCACTATAATCTAACACTCCATCCCAGGTCTGTGGATGCAAGACAAGCCTGCGCTTCAACAACGCCTCTCCCGGGATCTCGCCTCACTAGTACACACGCTCCGCACCCCCGTCGTTTTGCCCTTTTTGCGCGCCTTTTTCCTCACTATCGCACGTGAATGGAAACAAATCGAAGCGCTGCGCTTGGACAAATATCTATACTTGATCCGTCAATACATGAACGCATCGTTTGCGTTTCTGAGCAAAAACAACTGGAGGAAAAATTTGATAGAGCAGTGGAACGCTGTGGTTGAGCAAACGCCGTTGGAGAGTGAGGATATGAGAATCCCAAATGGGTTGAGGTATCATGTTTTGGATGTTTGGGTGGATGAGCTGGAGAAGGTGGACGGAGTAGAGTGGGATAAGGAGGAGAGGAGGGAAACTTTGGAGCTGCTGGTGTTGCCGATCGAAAACTTGGCGAAGGGGGGCAAACTGAAGGCGTTGAGGAGTGCGGCGAAGGAGTGTTTGGGTGATGAGAGGCTGAGAGCGTGGAGAGGTCAGGTGGACGAGCCTATGGAAGAACTGGATGATGAGGACGAGGAAGCAGAATGGGGTGGCATTTCAGATGATTAGAAAACTGTGAATGGGAGTGTTTTGGGGGGTTCAGCATTTTGTTTCAGCGAGGCGTTACGGATACGTTTTTACAGGTAGAATATTGAGCATACAGCTTCAGAAAGATTTCTTACGTTGGGCTTTATTGCACAAAGATGACTGGAAGATTTTGTAGATGCTTTCTATCTTTCGTGCATTATTTTCACATGTAGTACAAAACAGTGATATCGTCCCACGTACGCAACTTACAATCCAGCTTTGAATGCATACTTTCAGTCGCCGCGAATGACCTTACCAACATACTTCAGTTCCCACTCCCGCTCGTCCGCGCCCACAAACCGTGCATTAGCCTTCGCATCCAAAGCTTCACAGGTAATTGCAATGTCATCATACCAGTCGCGAACCTTCTCGTCTACATCATCTCCCCACATGGCAAGAATACCGTCTGTGGTTCGTGGTGTAGGCTTTGGAGGCACACCGCGCATCTTGAGCAGCATATTGAGAATGTCGCTGAAACGTTCTCCCTGTTGGGAAAACGCTGCGGGAGATTTGTCGAGTGGCCACCGTGGATCGCGTAGGGGTGGATGGGAGATGTTCTGTGCGGGAGCAGCTGGGGACGACGGGAGGTTGAGGGCTGAAGCCAGGTCTTGGTCTGACGAAGAGCTTCGCGGTATCAACTCGGCATCTGGTTGCGGGGCAGCTGATATTTGAACTTCCCAAGTTCGGAACAGCCAACACATGCGCTCAACGCAACATAATAGGACGACAGCCACCAGAAATGTCTCGAAGGGATTTGCTTGTTGACGCTGGAGTAAGCGGCGCTCTAGATCGTTCATGACTATACGAGCTAAGAATGAAGCACGCTTTTCTGTGGCACCCATGAGTTGAGAGACGATCAGGTCATACGAGGCCTGGTGAGTGACAGTGGCTATGTGCGTCCGGGCAGCGTCTTCAATGTCCACTGGGGACAGTGTGGATGGAGCCATTGTAGGGGCAAGAGACGGATTAGAGTACACATGCCATCCCAGATTACGAGACGTAAGCAAACGCGTCAGGTTCCACAACTCTAGCACCTTTGCCAGCAACCCATCCGGATTTGTGCAGCTCATGCTGGACGCAATCCGTGATGTGGTTCCCATGAACGGCGAGTCTTCTGTGTTGTGGAAATAAGGCCCCATCTTCTTCACGTATAAATCTAGCTTGCCACTGATGTCGTCGTCACCGTCAATCATTTCGAGGTCAGGAGACGTCAACGCGGCAAGAATAGCGGGATCAATGTCTGTGCTCTGCGCAGCATGCGAATTTTGGCATTTCAGCGGTGTAAATGTGACAAATGTGGCGGCGTCCGGAAAGTGAGTGGCCTCGATTCGACCAGGTGTTTGGTTAAGTCGTACCTGTCCTTTTGCTTGGTTGGTCGCATGGTAGGCTAAGACTGTGTGTAGACCTGCAGAGTAGAGACCGAACTCCTCGGCGATCCTGGTCCGTATGCAAGGCTGTTTCCAAAGCCTGGCACTCTCCACATTCTGACAGGTGTTGCACGGATTCTCCCCAGAGCAGGGTTTCTTGAGCATGCGACACCGAATGCAGGCACCTCGCTTCCGAACTTCCTGCACCTCTTTGCGCCTCGAATCGGAAAAGCGTCCCCTGACCTTGGGTTTCGCGGGCTTCTGGTTCATGCTGAAGTCGGTGGTAAAGTGAGTTTGCGCATTGGGGTTCATTGCGATGGGCCGCGGATGCGTCGTGTTTCTGTGTCCGTGGTCGCTCAGAGACATGGCATGGTCTTTGCCCTGGTCTTGCAGCATTGGATCCAGCGAGTTGGGGTGTAGATTTGCCCATTGCCCGTGAGCCTGCGGTTGGAAGAGCTTGTCGGACATGGTATGCATGCCGTTTGCTGAGAGGGCCATGTCCGAGTCCATGGCCATGCTGTGGGTGAGAGGCATTAGGTCGTTTGCAGCTGATGCGGCCATGACCAGCGAGGGGACTATCTGCGACATGGAGGCCGCGCTTGAGAGCGGCATATTGCCCATGTGGGGAGAGCCTGTAGGCGAGTGATGCAACGGACCGTTGAACTGGTACATGGAGGGCAGCGCGGGCGCGTTGGACATGTCCATGGCTTGCGACAGCCCGCCCATGTCGGAGCCATCTGGTCTGTCATCGTGCACGAGGAACTCGTCGATGAAGCCGGCGTGGTTATGTGCCTGTGCCTGTGCGTGGGCCGGCGGGGGCGGCGGTTTTGCAGCGAGGCGCTTGCCCGACAGATCGAGGTGTTGGCGCGAGACCTCCGCCAGCGTCTCCAGCGCAGAGAGCTGCTTTGAGGGCGCATACGGCAGGCTCATCTTACGGCTGCCGGGCTGCAGCGGGCCCAGGGCACTCGCCGTCGCCGTCGCACTCCCACTCCCACTCCCACTCACATTCGCACTCGCAGCGCCGGCGGGCAGCGCCATGCTGTCTGGGAGGGGCATCTCGTTGAACTGCAACAGCGCGCGCTGGCGGTCGCGGAGGGGCAGCGCAGGGCATTTCTTGACGAGGTGCGTGGTGAGCGAGTCGATGCGGCCCTTGGGGAACTGCGTGTGGTCAGCCTTCACGTTGTCGCCTGCGCGGGCTGCTGCGCTTTTTGCACAGCGGGGTGGCACGCACTTTCTCGCCGCATGACTTGCACGTGTGCTGGTAGCGATTGCTCGCGTCTTCGAGCTTGGGGCCGCGTTCAAAGTACTCGAGGATCAACTGATTGGGCCGGCGACCCATGATGGGCCCAGCAGCAACACAGTTGGTCGCAACGTCTGAGGTGAATGTGGGCGGTGGCAGATTGCCAGGCGGTCATGTGAGCGGTGAGCTGCGGCGTCCCGCCATCCTACTAGTCCTGTCCCGACCTTGGCTTTCACTGTACCCGTGGACCGTTCCAACCTCAGACGTGCACATACACACATGATGGAGGCTGAGAACAAGCACAATCTTCGAACCATCTTGCATATATATATTCCTGCATCTCGGCTTGCAACAATGTACACGGATCGCGGACCGGTTGGACATTCACCACTACGACTCGCGGGCGACTTCCAGACTGTCTTGTAGACCACCGTCAGACATGCACATGGATTCTTTTCAGTCTTCGCGCGCCCTGATCGTACCGTCTACATAGCGGATTGTTAGCGCAGCGCTTTCCCCCACTGTTCGACAAGGTCACTCACAGCTCCTTGTCTCACTCTGCGCACCACCAATCCCCGTCTCGTCTGTGTACCTGCCCAGGATATCTGGCCTCACACAGAGCACATAGAGTCTCCAGAGCAGCGGCGGCACTAGACAAGCAATGCTTGCCGTTGCCACCTTCTTGCTAATCGCCGCATCACTGCCCCCATCCTTGAGAAGCTCCAGAACTAACATGGGGATAAGGAGGGCTTCCCCAACGCCCAACATCACATATGTGGGTCTTCGACTCTCAATACCATTCCTTGTGTTAGTCGAGCCAGCTAGGAGCGCAGACGTAAGGCCTCCCACGACGATGCCCCCAAAGAGTCTGGCGAGCAGAATGCTGGCTGGATTGATGTGTGCGGGATTGTTGAGAAGGAAGGATAGCGTAAAGTGGGTATTGGTAATCAGAGGTATGGTGAATAGGTTGGCTGAGGCCTCTAAAAGGAACGCTTTGCGGATGGTAGCCCCATCTTGTCCAGGGTCTGGGGTAACAGTAGGGTTAGCGGCTGGTGATTTGGCTCGAGGCGACATCTTGACAAGGATATGAATGCCAAAGTGATATAGGGAGCAAAGGACACAATCGAGTATAACAATGCGGAGTTGCATTGACGAGGGACTACGGTGAAGGGGTCACGCTGACGTCATCGATGTGAACATCGCAATGCTGAGCTGGTGATGATTCGACGCTGATAACCACCACTACTTCCAATTAAGGAATTCGGCAGGGTCTTTGAGGTGGAAAAGACCAACATCGACGTCAAGTGCTCAGACCCCTTTGCCAGCGCAGTTCACACTGCGCAGTAGATCAATTGATTGCACAGATACAAATGTAGAGTGTTCACCACAACGACCAGGGCTTGCGGCCAGACCGGCCATGAGGTATATGGCGCGCAATAGCAACGGCGCCTTCGGAAGTATCGCAACGGCACACAGATAGAGACACAATCAGCTCTTGAGCGCTTCCAGCCTGCCTCTCATCTGGGCAAGCAGTTCGACTTGATCCTCCTCGTCCTCTTCGACAGTCTGCGGTGCGGTTGGGAGTTCCTCATCTTTTGCCTTGCTCAGTGGGAGCTTGTCCTTCAATACCTCAGACAGCACTTTGTCTACTTCTTCCTCAGCCTCGTCGGCCTCACCGTCCAGCATGTCCGTCTCCATGAGCGTATCATCCACCATCTCCTCGATGATGCCAGCACGCATAAGCTCTGAGCTCAGCTCTCGCATTGTGCCAGTCAGCTCTGGTAAGCGCACAAGACTGTTCACATCCTTCATGATGCCTGTGCTAGCCTTGATGCTGCCCTCGATCTTGCGGACGGAGAAGGCCTCGTTGACCTGCATCTGCACCGAGTTCAGCTGCGCCTTGCTGGTCTGCAGCCGCGAATTCTGTTTCCGCACGCGGATCAACTCGCGGGCGAAGATGCGCACTTCCTGGTTTGCTTGTTTCGCCATGGAGGGGTTGCGTTGGGCCCGCTTGCTGGATTGCATGATGAGCGTCTTGGTCTTCTGCTCGGTTGCCTTGAGCTGCTGGATGTCGCGGTCAAGCTTGCGCACGTTTTGGCGGACGAGGGCATTGCATTTGCGCTTCTGTAGTGATGCAGTACTGTCAGCGGAGTGCTCTGTTTGTAAGGAATGCTCGTGGCCCTGTGCATGTCGCGTACCTGCTCTTCCGGAGTAGGCTTCCAGAGGAGCCCCCGAATGGTCTCCATGGCTGATACAGCGCACCCCACGCGGCTGGGGGGGGGGGGGAATGGCCAGATGTACACCCGCGGCAGTAGGAGAGGTACCAGTGCTAGGGTCCTGGGCTGAGCATGCGCATGTGTGCCGTGAGTCGATTGAACGAGCCGCACGTTGCAGGTGTGCAAGCTCGAGGTCGCCCGTCTTGGCAGATCGTGACGTTGCTCCAGCTGCCCCGCGACCCGCAGCATGCGCCCCCCAGCCCACTACCTGGGTCCCATACAAGCTCACCACGGCCGACGGCCAAGTGACATCGAAGGCAGCGATGGCTTGGAGCAGTGCCTCTTGCGGGCGTCACCGGCACTGCTCTTGACATGTGCAAGATAGTCTTGCAAAGTGGACCAGAATACGGTAGTACGTTCCGCCATGGGGGATTCCTCTACCGTAGAAGCTCGAGTTTCGATAGGCCTTCTATTGCTTTCCACGCTAGTCTCTCCACAACACTGCATTTCTGCCACCTGCAAGCTGCCTCTCCTTGTAACAAACATCATCTCCCTTACAGGTTTTCCTCACACACAAGCCGTTGACCCTCAACTGCCCTCCTCTGAAACAGCATACACCCCGACTACACCAGCAACTCGACCCTCCCCGTCGTCAGCATGTCTACAATCGTGCCAGAAGGTAAGCTGCAGCCTTGCCCACCTCCGTCTATGCCCTGAGATTGGGCGCGCCTTTCCTTGCCTACATGAGTCCACTGGACTTGAAATGCGGTTGTCGCTAGGTACCAAAAACGAGATGCTAACCCCGCACAGTCACCTGGGCGCAGCGCTCGTCCAGCACCGAAGCCGAGAAGAACTACGTCTACCTCACTATCGTCGCAGCAGACGTGCCCGAGTCAGATCTCAAGCTTGACCTCAAGGACCAATCGCTCAGCTTCAAGGGTGCATCCGCCTCCAAGAAGGTCACCTACGCTATAGACCTCGAGTTTTTCGCCGAGATTGACCCCAAGGAGTCCAAGATCAGCCACAGCGGACGTGACATCTCGTTGGTACTGCGCAAGAAGGAGCTCAAGGAGGAGTACTGGCCCCGTTTGCTCAAGGACAACAAGAAGATGCATTTTCTCAAGACTGACTTCGACAAGGTGAGTCTACCACATTCGCGATTGGCACCTGGTGCTTTGCCGCATCATGACTAACGGCTCTCAGTGGGTCGATGAGGACGAGCAGGACGAAGCGCCAGAAGACGACATGATGAACCAGATGAACCCAATGGCCGGCGGCATGGGCGGCATGGGCGGCGGTGCTGGTGGCGATGGAGGCTTCGGCGGCATTGACTTCAGCAAACTTGGTGCAGGAGGAATGGGTGGCATGGACTTGAGCAGCATGGGAATGGACGGCATGGATGGCGGCGAAAGCAGCGACGACGATGATATGCCTGAGCTGGAGAACGACGAGGACAGCAAAGACAAGGACGCGCCTGCCGCTGCGCCAGCATCAAACGACAAGCCCAAGATCGAGGAGGTTGCTTAGATCATCCATCTCCTCGCTATGACCATACAATCGCAGTACAAGGAGTGTGCGCATGACTATCCGGCGTTGTTCACTTTCTGGTTCGGTCCCATCAGGCGGAGTCACGGGAACATTTTGAGATGACAATATCATCCCCAGACTTTGGCATACAAGTGTACTTGCCAATGGTATATGACAAAAAATAATGAATTCTACACCGCGTCTCTGCGATCCATCATGTGTTGTGCAAATTGATACAGCAGCATTCCTCAAGTTCAATTTCAGAGCACGTCGGACTTGGGTTTCTCTGGACAAACTTATGCAGTTTCGAAAGGTATAGCGCACAAGCATATGAAGCACTTCTAAATTCGGCGGTCCTTGCCAAATCACCAAGAATTACGAGTGATATCGATGAGAGAAAAACGCAGTCATGTCCTCTTCAAGACCTCATGACTCAACCTCAGCAATCCCGTAGCTTTTGTAAGGGAAATCGACCAGGCTGTGCAATAGGCGAGCCCATCCATCATTGATCTCTCCTGTCATGCCAACCCTCCTCTTTGCTTGTGCGGCCTCAGCTTCAATCTTTTGCAACTGATGCTCCTCGTTCTCCTTGTGCTCGCCTGTCAAGCCAGCAAGTACCTCCGGCTCGCGGCCCTTGAATTCAACCAAGAGCTCAGGGTGCGGACACCACACTACCTGCATGCCAGCCCTCCGTCCAGACTCTACACCTGGAACACTGTCTTCGAACACCAAACATTCTTCTGGTTTGATCAGTGGCTGACCTTGCGCCTCCAAAGTCCTATTCAGAGTAGACAGAGCCAGCAGGTATATATCTGGAGCAGGCTTACCCCTCCCCGATGGTATCCGCGGATCATCACCAAGGACTTGGTGTTCAGGCGCAAAATACTGAAACAATTCACCCAGGTGACTACTCTTCAACTTGAAATTCCCTGCATGACTGCTCGTCGCTAGCGCCATGTGTACATTTCGCTTCTTCAGTCCGGCAAGTAGGTCCATGACACCATCAAGGGGTTTTGTGCTTGGGAATAGCTCTGCTTGCAACTCTTTCTGTGCATTCATGAATTCCTCGTTTGAAATGGGTAATTGTGCCCATGAATGGAAAATTTGGCCAGCCTGTGGCCCAGGACGGCCTTGCAACTGTGCTTTGATGGACCATGGGAGTGCAGGACGGCCGTATCGCTGAAGAATAGTATTTGTAACTATGGTGTAGAGGTCTTCGGAGTCGATGAGTAGGCCATCCATATCGAATAGAGCTGCGCGGATGCGGGGTGGTGGGGTAGTACTGAATAGCATTATTGAGACGCATATGGGGAGGGTCGCTATAAAAGCTTACGTAGAGGCCATCCTGCGGTCGTCAAAGGCGGTGAAAATATAACGCGTAACTTGTTTCTCACTTGACGTGGTGCAACTGGTTGTTCTAGCCTGGTGTCGCCGGGTAAGTTCATGTCCTCATGTCCCACATGGCCGAGGCTCAAGCTGACGTTAGCGAACGACGTCACTCGCTTTTGAGCGTCGATTGGACATCAAAACACAAACACATCAACCACTGCATGTCGTCGCTAGAAATGACAGATACCAGGGCCGCACCTCTGGAACAATCGGCACTGCCGGAGCTTTTTCCATTGGAAGAAGAAACAAAACTTCTATCTGAATCACACACCGAGAAAGCTCTCGCTAACAAGACTTTCACGGCGGGCGAATACAATGGTGCAATACAAGGCTATGAAAAGGCCCTCGCAGTCTGCCCCACCTACCTCGAATACGACATTGCTGTGCTTCACTCCAACATCGCCGCGTGCCACCTAAAGCTCGCGGACTGGAAAGAGGCCGTCGCCTCTGCGACCAAAGCACTAGGCGCACTCGACCGCCTCGATCCTCCACCACCCAAGGACGCCACCAACTCACAAGAAGTCAATATCGAAGACAAAGGCACCATAACGGAACTCGACGATACAAAAGAGCTACTCCTCTCCGCCCTGACCCGCACAAACCACACATTCAATGACGTCTACATACTGCGCACAAAAGCCCTTCTCCGCCGCGCCAAAGCCCGCCACTCCGTCAGCGGCTGGTCCTCACTGCAAGCCGCACTCGAAGACTATACCACCTTATCTAAGCCACCTCACAGGCTAAGTAGCCTTGATCAGAAAGCTGTGCAAGCTGCGCTGCGGATATTACCTGCGCAATTGGAACAAGCGAAGAATACGGAGATGGCAGATATGATGGGAAAATTGAAACAGTTGGGAAATGGTATTCTGAAGCCTTTTGGACTCAGTACGGATAATTTTCAATTCAACAAGGATGAAAAGAGTGGAGGCTATAGTATGAATTTCAACCAGAGTCCTAAAGGGAGATAGAGAGGAACACGAAAATATTGAAGAGTCTGTAATGGTATGGGCTGCTCTCGCAGGATCGGAGAAACGTGGCTTCGTGCACATAGAGTGGGTGGGTCATGCACTAGGTACATTTCGCACAATGTCATAGCCCAGCCATCTGATGCATCTTAGCACGAGGTCTGGCAATCTACTTGTTGGTTTGTTTGACTAAAATGTTGTACAAAAGCATGATTGGAATACGTTTCATATACTCTATCGTGTTATAGGTCCAAGCAGCACAAAACGGAGAACCTGCATGTACGGAGCTTTCACTCTTCGAAGACTTCATGAAAAAGGCTTCGGCACTTGCCTACTATCTTGCCCTGATTGGATCAACGCGATGCTCAGTACTAGTTTTGACATATCCAGCCGAAATATGGCCTCCCCTCCGCCAAACGCCACGCTAGGAACATTAACCCAGGCAACTTACAAGATATCTATATCATCCGTCGGATCCACAAACGGGAACTGACCACTTTCAATCGCCGCTACACGATCTATCTCAGCCTGATACTCTTTCCTTAGTGAATCTAGCGTAACAATCTGCCTCTTGAGCAACTTTTTGCCTTGTCCAATACCCCATTGTGGTGGTGCAATGCCATCAATTTTCTGATCGGCCAGGATATACGCATCTTCTTTGTTAACCGAGGCTAGGGTATTGATGATCATGAGGTAACACTGTGCAAGTGATTCGTCGGCTGGGTCATGCACTTTTGAGGACGTAGTCTTGAGCCGCTGCAACCGTTCGTGCAGGATGGAGGCCGCACCGCGAAAATTCTGTCGGGAGATGCGGAAGGAGTATAAAATTTGGTGGTAAGGCGGACCAGAGGCAAGGTTTAGCGTTTGGTGGCAGAGGGAGCTCAAGATTACGTCGACATCATCGGCGAGCCCAATGAAGGGGAATTTTAGGAGCTCCGTAGCTTGTGATTGTGATACCATCGAAGTAATGAGGGACTGAAGGTTGGATCGTTTCCTGCCAGTACTGTTAGCTGTGAACCGTATTCATGATGCGACAATTAAGCTTACAAGGCTGCATCACCGAGACTGGTTATAGCTGAGTATGCCTCCCGGTAACGACATGTCTGAATGGCAGCTGTAAACAATCTCTGGAGGAGGTCTGTCTTCAACTCTCCATCATCGTGTGCTACTAATGATCGCAGGCCCAATCGAGCAAAATCTGCGACATAGGCAAAGCTTTTGACCTTTTCGAACAAGCCTACTACATGGCTATAATACCTTGCCAAGCCATCTGAGAACAGGCTGCGCTCTGTCTCCGGTACAAGGTTAGCCGTGTCTATGTCCTCAACACTGAACATTGCCCCTAAAGCTGGGAAAGTTAGTCCCCTGCTCGTTCTTTGTGGTTTGACACTACGCACCAAGATTGTACGCCGGCTTCTGAAAGTAAATTGAAGCCAATGCATCCTCGCCTAAAGCCACGTGCAGACGACCCTTCAAATACGTAGCCCAACTGCTCTCAGTGAGGAATTTTGAGAAGTCCGATGCCAAATCGTATTCTGTCTGAGCAAGCAAGACACCCATCGTGTCTTCAACAACGCTGTCGTATGATTGCCCTTCCCCCGTAAAAACTGATGCTATCCATGCGCGGCTCCAATGCGTGAGTAAACCTGCCTTCAAATCCTGGGGTAAGGGTGTATCGCAGGCGGTTTGGCCGTAGATCCCTTCAAGCACAGTCTGTGTGAATGGAAGCTTCTTACCGACCTTGAGGGACTCGCTCAGACCTCGGTTCATGACTTCTGAAGCTGGCCCAGTGTGACTTTGATGCGCCCAGACCGTTTGAGCCAGCCATGCTACTGTCATACAATCTTTGTACTGTTTTGTAAGCTCTGTGAAGACTTCAGAAGCATCGAAATTTTCTGGTGTCTCGCCTTCCAGTTCAGCGAACATGAAAAGCATAAGGGCTAGTAGATCCAGTAAAGTGCTCTGCTCGATATCGAGAGTTTCCTGTGAAACCCTGAGAAGTGCCCCCAGACCATAGCGCGCAAGCTGCCTCCTCGAGCTTGGTCGGCCTTGTTCTTCATGGTTCAAAGTTTGTATGGCAATCAAAAATGTGTCAGTGCTGATATCTTTAACTTCTGTTCCTAACTCCTCAACGAGAAGAGCCAAGTCTTCATCGGAGACTTGCTGCAGGAGTTCACTGTGAATTTCGATCCATTCCATGCGATCAATGATGGTCAAAGACCGACTTTGTAACAGGTCCAACTCCACATGCCGCTCCAAGTCCTGCTGCACAAACAACGGCAATCGCCTTCGGAAAGAAGATGCAGCGTTGAGTAGCCGAGCGACATCACGGGACGCTGGCCGGTTGAGGGCGCTGCGAAGCGGCTTATCAAGTCCATTGTGGGCTAAAAGTCTCGATGCGTTCAAAGTTATGAGTTCAAGATCACTGCAGGTCCGTATCGCAGATACATAATCGCTGAGTACGAGCCACGGCATAGATGTCTTCGGGTCGTACGCCAGTGATAACGACTCCCCTCTACGTTTATGCAAATCCTTCACCAAGCCAAAGAAAGATTGCCATTGTGAGGCGATCGCATCGCCAACGTGCTGCGGATCATCAAGACCGGGCTGCCTACCAGTAGCGAGGCTTACTACAGCTTCATAAATGCGTTCCTTGAGAGATTTCCTGTTGGAAGATCGACTGGAGGACGTCCGCTCCATCCCTCGTTTGAAGACAACGAGTGCAGTTTCTAGCGTTGCTAGTGTGAACCTCCCAGGATAGAATAGGAAACGCAACCATTGCTCTGGTACGTTAAGATTACTATGCTCCTCGCCGAGGTCTTGTGAGTGTGGGTAAGAGAAGTTTGATTTCAGAGCCTCCCCAGTGAGTGATCCAGTATCGACGGAGACCCAATTGCTCTTCCATGTTTGCGTCAGTGTTGTCGTATCGTCCGAGAGGTCAAATTTTAAAGAATAGACCCTACTGCTTGGTCCTGAGCGTGCACGAAGCCAGATTTCGGATCCAATCCAGCCGGCGGGTCCAGGGATGACATGGAATTCTTCCAAAGTCCATACGGTCGTGTCCATGAGCTCATCGATAGGTGGAATGAGCTCAGCACCTGCGGCAGCATCATATAGGCCTGCTTGAAGGTCATCGGCGTCTCTCACTCCCCAGAATTTGAACTGATGCTGCTTCGGCGAGTATGTGACAACGTGATACGCTGCA
The DNA here is from genome assembly GCA_010093695.1 of Plenodomus tracheiphilus IPT5. NCBI lineage: Eukaryota > Fungi > Ascomycota > Dothideomycetes > Pleosporales > Leptosphaeriaceae > Plenodomus > Plenodomus tracheiphilus. The sequence goes on along the minus strand of MU006289.1, from coordinate 210,746 downwards.
CCATTGATAACGTCGCCAGCTACTTCGTGAACAGTCATCAGTTGCGACTGGGTAGGACTGATGACATAAGAGTGTGTATTGCTCTCCAGAGCGCGATCTTCGACACCCAGAATGTCTATGTGGGCCCCAGGCTGTCCCGACGCAACATTCCAAGCTCTTAGTGTGTGATCGAGGCATACCGAGAATATGTGCTGCTTGTCTGGCGAGAGTGCAATAGCAGCGGCAGCAGAAATGGCCAAGTCTGCATTCTCAAAACGCACCGTTGGCTGTGCTTTCCATGATAACAGGCCCCGAACTGACCAATTGCTTTGTTGGTAACGCGAGCCATCCCAGGAGGTGTTCGTTCTGTCCCAACATAGGCGGCAGATTGCGCCGTCGTCAAGCGTCGTCAGCAGCTCCTCGATGTTCACAGCGACAAGCCGGAAAGGTATGCGTCCACTGAATAATGCAGGCTCCGACCTCTTGCACCAGTGCTCTATGTCTAGCTCTGAAGCAGCAGGATTGATGAAGAAGTCGCGGTGCAGGGTGATCGTGTAAAGCTCATTGGCTGTGGTGATTGCGAAGACTGTTAGTGCGTCGCGGTCGGTAGGCTCGGCGAAGGCTATACAGAAGGGACGCAGCGGCGAGGGAAACTGGAGCAGCAACGTCAAATTTGCCTCGATTTTGTCGCTGGAGTCGTGGGCTAGGTCGATAGCCTGAATCTCGAGCATCTTCCGGTTGTCGAGTACGCGCCAAAGAAAGCCGCGCGGGTACTGGTGGTGCTGGCGGAACACCATGGACCCGCTAGTCGCCAAGTGTCGGCGCGTGAAGGCATCCTCGTCTTGGTCTGCGTACTGCTCGGTGACAACGGTGCGCTTCGCCGTCGGGTGGGCGCCAAAGGTGCTGAGGGCGCTGGACGGCAGCGTGAATGCGATGGTCGAGTTTGGGAACGCCGGCTCGACGTTCAGCCGCGCTTCCCTGTAGAGACAGGTGCCTCTGTTGTTCGTCATGGTACTCGCATGCGAATGTCCGCTGGCGTCAGGGTGGCACGGAGTAGACGAGTTTGCGCTTTGCGTTCGTTACGCGCCAGTGGTGGAGTTGACAAAAACAGAAGTCGCGATGGGCATTGGGGATGCGACAGAGCTTATGCACGGACCTCTGCCGTCCTTCTCTAGGTTACAGGGACAGGGACAGAAGACCAATGCCATCCGTTCACCGTTCGAGCAAAGGCACGGCATGCCATGACGACGCACATTACCTCACTTCACTCACCAAATGCAGAGAGGCTCGTCGTGATTTTATTGGAAGGCTTGCTAAACCATATTTACAATTCTACAAACAACTGCGCGAAAATGCCCTCTTACTCTGGTCCTTACCATGGCGGACACGCATCTTCCTACCATATGCCATTCATCTATTGTTCCTCTCTTCTAGATCCTTCTCCTTCGGATCGCCAATGCCGTCTTCGTTGATTGCGAACAGGCAATCGCTCTCAGGTAAGCAGGGACTGTCGTAAATCTTACACACTCGGGTTTCCCCCCTGCCTTTCCTCAAACTCAGCCGAGTCGTGCTTGCGTGTGCGATGATGTTGCCTCCAATGGGCTTCTTTGGGTCCGGATTGAACATTGCACTAGGGCCACCGTCCACCTGCGCGACAACCTGGTTTGTAATAACAACAGCGATCCCAAATTCGTCGGCAAGCCGCTGAAGCGTCCGCATAAACTTAGCCAGGTGCGTCTGTCGACTTGAAAGCTCACCGCGCCCTGAAAAGTCTGTACGGTAGAGTGAGGTGGCAGAGTCAACGATCAACAGGGAGAAACGGGTTTCAGTCATCATCTGCGCCGCCTGGTTGAGAAGTTCCAGTTGGTGGTCGGAATTGTATGCGCGCGCATAAGCAACATTGTCCAGGACCTCCTCGCCGGACAAGCCGAATCGATTTGCAACGGCCAAGCATCGTACTGGGCGGAATGTACCCTCTGTATCAATGTACAGGCACTTTCCCTCTCCGCCGCCCATATCGAATGGTAGCTGGCATGTGACGGCTAGAGTGTGGCAAATCTGACTCTTGCCCGTTCGAAATTCACCGAAGATTTCCGTTATCGAGCCAGTCTCGATTCCACCTGCCAGAAGAGTATCCAGCTGCTTCGATCCTGTGGTGATGGAGATGAGCTCGCTGCGGCGCGAGTGCATTTCAGTGGCCGTTGTGAAGCCCATTGGTACCAGCTTCGAGGCTTTCGGTAGTTGTTAGTGATTTGAACAGCGCACTGAATTGTTTACGAACCTTCAGCCAACAACTTCGATGCTTTTTGTTCCGATATTCCCTTGATTTGCTCAAGAGCTCTTCGTGGCCTATACAGAGTCAGAGACGTAGGGTGGATGCATAATGCTGGGCAACTAGCGTATATGCAATGGACTCTACAGTGTTGAATCCTCCTTCAACGACAAGCTTGATATCTCGTGCGGTAAGTCCATTGACACCCTGACGTTATGTCAGTCTTGATCGAAGATGCGGAAGCGGACATGACCAGTACCTCCAGCGCGGACACAGGTGTGGGGGCGCCTGGGCCTCCCATGGTGCCTTCCTCGTATTGCTCTTCTTCGTTACTCATTATGGCGGTTCTCTGCGTCAAGAAATCTACCGGATCTAGGTGTGATGCTGCGAGACACGAAGGTGACGGTTGAAGGCCGGAGATGGGGGCCCTCGGCGCAGTGGCAATGGCGCGTTGGAAGATCGCGTGCGCCGACGACTAGCGCGTAACGCGTGATCACATGCTCTAGGGCGTGGGACGAATGTCTACCTACCAAGGTTCGCATTTTGCAAATGTGTTTCCGTCACTGAAGTGTCACATACTGTAGCAGATGCAATTTTTGTGGCTGATGTTGCAAGAACATGTTTCTACGTGGAGATTTTGGGGTAGTCTACATAGAACCTACTCGTCGTCGCCGAAGAAGACCTTGATCGGCAGCCAGGAGTCTCCGCATACCTTGAACCGTTCGGGTAGCGAGTTGATGACTTTGATCTCATCGTCGGTCAGCTCCCACCCATCGAGCTCAAAGTTACCTTGGATGCGCGATGCCGTCACTGACTTGGGGATCACACTGGTGCCACGCTGAAGCCCCCACATGAGAAGGACCTGTTGGACAGACTTGCCCTTTGACTCCGCAATCTTCTTAAGCTTTTCGTTCTTGTACAGAGGCGAGTCAGTGGAGCCGAGGCAGGAATATGCAGTGGCGTGAATGCCTCTCTCCTTGCAGAAGTCGAGAAGCTTTGGTCTGAAGTCCGGTTAGCCTTCCTAAGTCCCACCAGAGATCATAGTCCACATACGATGGGTTGTTGGGGTGGAGCTCGACCTGGTTGACAGCTGGCGTAATTTTGAAGCGTGAGTCAGCGAACAGCTTCTCGAGGTTCTTTATGGCAAAATTGGAGACGCCAATGTTCTTCACGCGCCCAGATTCCGGCAGCTTCTGTAGCTCGGCCCATGTGTCCTTGAAATCCCAATCAGGGTAGTGCTTCTTGAGGTCGTCAGGGTCTGTGGATGAAGGCCAGTGCTACATGGCCATGTTAGCTGCAAGTTTAGGTGGCCAGTTCCCACTCATTCTTACCATAAGGTACAGGTCGACGTAGTCGACCCCTAGGCTGCTCAATGAGCTGTTGATTCCTTCTTCCACGCGCTTGTGCCATGGGTTGTCTAGCTTGGTGGTAATCCAAATCTGTTCACGGGGAACGCCGGAGTCCTTGATACCCTCACCGACCTCCTTTTCATTACCATAAGCAAGTGCAGTGTCAATGTGACGGTAACCAGACTGCAGGGCGGCCTTGACCGCCTCGCGAACCTCGCCAGGCTTTGACTGCCATGTGCCGAGACCGATGGCGGGGATCTTTGCGCCAGTGTTAAGCTATACGCTGTCAGTCGTCTCTGTAAGCGGTATATGCGAATGTTTATTTGAAACAGGCTCCTGGCGATGCTATATCCAAACCTTCACAAGCGTTCTGTATACGCTGCCCCTCCTCGCAATTGGCTACGTTGTAGTTGACATGCATGCTGCCTGTGGCAAGGGTACGTACCGTAAAGCTCTCTTGGGTCCAGTTCTTAGGTGTCATTCTTGTTACAGTACGGAGCATATAATTTGATGGTGGAGATGGAGGTGGAGGAGTGAAATCTGTCGATTGTAAAACGCGAAGTCGGAGTCCCGAAGTAAGCACGACTGCAACCACCCCGCCTACGTCAGGTGGGATTCAGTCGGGGCACGCACCGAGGGGCAATGAAACGGGCACGTCACCTACCGGAAGTATCGTGTCCGCCAATCAACGATGAAGTTGGCCGCAAACCTCCTTATCTGGAGGGGCCCGCTAGAACTAATGGAGCACCTCATCCGACACACTTCCCACAGGAACCATCCTTCCCTGCCCAACCTCAATTGCAGCGCCGCCATCAACAACGCGCGCTAGCCGTATCAACCCGAGCCGCTCATGTCTTCTGGGTTTGTGAGCGGTGGAACTGCCGGCGAAGAAGTGGAACGTGACGACGAATGGAAGCACGCCCAGCTTGAAATAGAAGCAGCTCGGAAAGCCAAAGCTGACCTGGCAAAGCAGCAGGACGGGAAGTCATTGTTCGAAATCCTACAGGCCAACAAAGATAAGAAACAAGCCGAATTTGAAGAGAAAGCTCGGTTTAAGTTACACAATGCTCTCGACGACGATGAGGCCGATTACCTAGACTCTGTCCTGCAGAAGAAAAGGCAAGAAGAGATCCGCATCAAGAAGGAGACATTGGAGCAATTAGAGCTATTCAGGTCCCAGCAAGAGGAGGCCGAAAGGCGAGTCTTGGAAACGGAGACTGAGGAGCCATTGAAGGAGCATGAGGAATTGTGGGCCACGAAGGGTCGCAAGAGGAAGAAGAGCTCTGAAGGCGGGCTCTTAAAGAGTGTCAAGTCGAGAAGGGCGACCTCACCAGCGGACGAGCGGGAGATTTCGGGCACAGCGAAGACGGTTCCACATGCTACAAAGCAGGTGAACCCCCAGACCGTGTCTTCGGATCAAATGTCTACAACGAAACTTGGGAGCACACTGTCGCTTGGGCTGGGATACGCATCCTCGGACGACGAAGACTGAGAGCACACGCCAGCAGTTACGATGACATTGATCTCATCGTATCAACAAGGTCCCGTCAATACACACTTGTGGAGCAGGGTGCAACGGTGTGCTTGGGGGCCACGCTACGCAGCACATGCGGGATCCATGGGAGTGTCCTTCGGCTGACACCATCTCAATGTGTGAGGCAGGCGTTGGCGCATCTATCATACTCGAGACATGTGCAGAGAGGCAGGATAGGTGATGCGCTTTTCGAAGCATCATCCTATCTCTATACGTTGCATCCAGTGTGGTCTTCGCGAGAGTGTGGGTAGTTCTATGGAGGATTTGCAGACAGCGTGCTATTGCATGCTACCGTGGCACACATAGCTTCAAAGACGCAATGGCATGTAGACTATGTGGTCCCCCGGGCCAGCTCAAGACTCAAGTGCTTCCAATCTGGCCGAGGTCCCTAGTACCTAGGAAGGTGAAACCGTGGTTCACGTGCTGTTCACGTGCAAAAGAAACTGCAGGGGAACACCAAAGTGACGCGTGCTGCTCATTCGGGCTGGCGCGATGCAGGTGGGGCCGCGTCGCCAAGTACTACCCGCGCAGGTTGCCCCAGGACTTGTCTCCCCGCACATCAACCTGCGATAAGGCGAAGCTCCAACAGTCGATGCGTCGGCCCTGGAGACTTGCATGCTGTCATGGTGAGCGGGTTCTGCCGTGGGTTTCCTAGGCACATGCAACGGCTAACAGCGCCCACCAGAATCCCAAATCGCTTCGTAGGCTGGCCGGTGACCATGGCTCATTCCACACAGCCGGCCTGCCCCCCAACTACCTGTTCCCTCCTTCTTCGGACGGCTCTGCGGACCTGACTTCCCTCGATGTCCTCCTGGCCGGGCCTGTCGGAACACCCTACGCCGGCGGCGTCTGGCGACTGCATCTCGATATACCCCCCACGTACCCAGCCGCCCCACCTACAGCGCAGTTCCGCACGCGCCTATGGCATCCCAACATCGACGAAGCCACAGGCGCTGTCTGCGTAGAGACCTTGAAACGCGACTGGAGCAGTGCGCTCAAGCTCAGGGACGTCTTGGTAACAATATCGTGTCTGCTTATCCAGCCGAACCCCTCAAGTGCGCTCAATGAAGCGGCGGGAAAACTGGCTAGCGATGACTGGGACACATTCTGCAGACGGGCCAAGTTGATGACGGAGATCCACGCTCCAGTCCCTGCTCACATAGCCGACAAAGTCAAGGAAGCACAAATGCGCGGCGAAGAGACCATCATTGGCCAAGAGCTGTCCGCTCCGAGGTTGAAACCTAGTGCAGGAGAATACGAGCACGTCAGGGTCCAACCCTCGACATCTAGATCGCAAAAAGTCTCCCCCGAGGATGAGGAAAATGCGCGATACGGTGGAGAGACTCAGGAGCCAGATAGCGACCCGGAAAGCGATTGGATACCGGGACCTAACAACGCATCGAAAGTGCCTGTGACGAGGCGAGACAACAACACCTTTGGCATACAGGGCTTGGAGGGCTCTATGCAATTAGTTCGCCCGAATAACCGGATATCTGCCTTGATGGATCCATCCGCTGCACCGATGAAGCAGACAAGTTCGCCCAGTACCATTGCGTTTACCACTATGGTTTCGAAGCGCGCTACTCAGATATCCCGCTCCCTCAGCCCACACTTACCTATAGCCACCTCATCTCTTACTCCAAACACTGCCGACACCCCAGCAATTCTCAAGTTCTCCCACCAGAACTCTTTTTCAGTTATCCAACCCAACAACCAGAGCCATCCCTTGCTCCGAGGATTTTCGAATCCTTGGGACTACACACGAGCGATCCACGACACCGAACTCAAGGGAGATGGAGCGAGCAGAGCAGAGATAAGAAAGAGGATGGGGGACGACGACTTTGAGGCGAAGCAAAGCTGGGAGATGAAGAGATTCAAGAGAGCAGGATTCGACCTAGCACGCTACAATTGTGGTGCATTCGGGCCCAGGACAGGAATACGCCGACTTTGATTGCAAGGTAGAGTTCAAGTGGTCGTAAACCATAACAATGAGTTATACCCTGAGTCAGCTCACTTGGCCCCATGGCGAAACGACACAGGCTGGCGTTCGTCCTGCCAACGCCGAGATCGAGGTCAACAGGCACCGCAGGAAACACCGTGAGTTCGTCCTCGCTACTAGAGGCCCTGCTGTGCTCAGGAATTCCAACAGGACTGCGGCTCGGGGAGAATGACACGAGGACTGATAAGTCGCGTGCATTTGAGTTTGAACGCTGGCGCCTTGACAAATCCAATGATTGTTCTCCCAAAGAAAGCCTAGAAGCCTCAGAAAGCGCAACAACTGCGAACATAGACTTATTACCTTGCACAGCTGAGTGTAATTGCATGCTCCAAAGATCAATCCCCACCACCCACATTCGCCGAACCCTATCTCTGGACCCTAATCCATTTACCTTCCGCTCTCTTCAAACTACGCACTTCATCTCAACCAGTACAATATCCTCCGGACCTTGGTGTCCGACAAGCATACCCTCAATACCCTGCCCAAAGATCCTACTGCCCGCCCAGTTAAAGGGTCCCACCGCGACAACACAACTCTATCCGATCAACCCTTCCAACCCTTCCTCCGTCCTCGCAACCACCCTGCAGCAAACACGCTAACACTCTATCTAAGTTAACGTGATCCCCTTCCACTGCGTCTGTAATATCCATATCACGTGCGAAGGTCGCCAAGACTCCTAGGACCTGATGCAGAATTTTGTCCGCGAGGCTCGCCTAGTATCGCTCCTGTCCCTGAAACCAAGCATCCTTCGAAGCTCGCATCAGAGAGTTACACGGATGGACTCATTGCCGGGCGTCATAGGCTCATCGTTCAGGACGAGCCACACGGAATAAAGAGCTAGGCGTTAGGAATGTATAGGGTTAATGTCAGAACTTGACGTTTAAAAGCACAGGCGGCAGCTAAGCGACCTAGCGCGTAGCAGGACTATATAAACTAGGGCAGAATCACTGTAGAGAAGACAGTAATTCGTCTCTGTAACAAGCAATGCACCTTCCTACCCTCTAACTACTCTAAGTGCCTATCCTACCTCTGTCTACACCCTACATCCTTACATTCAAATTACTCTCCCTATAACAGACTAGTAGCACGTTATCTGTAGCTATAATTCGTCTATACACCTGCTCTACCTAACCTTGTAACGACTCAGGCGTTAAGGTATCCAAAAGGAGCTTGACTCTGCTCAAAGGTATATGGGAGTACGCGCAGGGTCAAGCAACAGAATAGTCTTATTCCTATAGGTCTAGTACGAAAGGACAAGAAAAACGTGTCCTCTAAGTAGAGGGAGACATAGAGACTCTATATACACTGGTTTAGAGGCCTTTTAGAGGCTACTAAGGATCCTGTCTAACCTCTTCCTTGAATGTCACCACATAGTCCTATGATATTAAAGTTAACCTAAGAGGCAATCCTAAATAGGCTCTAAATAGGGTCTGATAGGAGTCCATTAGGAATAGGCCTTAAATCCTTCCTTCCCTATACTATAGGGATAACGATGCAAGATGTACTTGTTACAAACCTAATACTAAAAGTAAGGAATTAACCCTTTAGCTACCTTTTAACATATAATTAAGGTTAGGCAGAGCCTAGGAACCTCTTAAAGACTCTCCTAAAATAACTTAAGGCTAGGATAGATAAAGAGATTTAGAAGAGGAGAATATAAACTTAAATTAAGCATAAATACTTAATAAGAGACTAGAGTAGCTATAAGTAAATTATACTAGTGTAGTAGAAACACATAGGGATATAGCTGATAGATAGTTAGGGAGAGAGGGGATTAGTAAGAGTGCACGTGATAACCGTAGATAAATAGCTATCTAAAGGTCTATTAGGCAAGGCAGGCTCTACTATAACTTTACTTCTACCTAATACATTTTCTTACTCTAATAAGGCGTTAAGCTACCTATGCCTAAGGTTTTCTGTAATGGATCTTCCTCTACATAAGTAACTAAAGAGGATCTAGAACTTACTTTAGCCTTAGGATAGTAGTAACTACCTTTTATTAGGATACCCTATCTACTCCTATAATCTAGAATCTAGGGAGTAGTAGTTAAGAGACTAACATAAAATTAGCAACGTGCAAGATAGTTTAAAGGGGCTTTAAAAAGACCCTAAAAGAAAGAAAAGGAGAATAGGCTAATTAGTAATTAGGCTAAATAATAGGAGATATAATAGCTTATTAAAGGTAATAGTTTACCTTTAGTTTAGAGTAATAGCGAAGCAAGAGGTTAAAGTATTAGGCCTACCTTAAAAAGGCTAAATATTACTATCCTAACTAAGTATTAGTATAATAGTTATACACTTTAGAATATAGTAACTAGTAGTTATATAAGGTAATTATTAGCCTTTATCTTATAGTAGTAGCATAGAAAGCAGTTAAGATTATTTTAAAGTTACTTCTATTTATTATTTTTATAATTATACTTTTCTTTATTATCTGCCTTATGATATCTAAAAGTTAATTAGCTTCCTAGTAAGAGTTAATATAGCCTCCTGCACCTACCCTAAACATAGATTGCGCTTAGAGCCTAAGGATCTATAAGAGCTTTAGACTACTACTAGTTATTATTAAACCTAAACCTACTTTGGCATTTAAGAACTATAGGGACCTAAGGCCTATTAAGATAAGTAGTAATAAGGAATTAATCCTACTATAAAAGCCTAAGTAGCTTACTAATCCTCTATTAGACAGTATAGATTATATAATTATAAAGGCACTTACACTATTAGTAGAAGGATAGTTAAGGCTTATATAGACCCCCTTCCTAGTAGAGTATATCCCTAGCTTTAATAGTACTAAGGTTATAGTATTTATTAAATACTATAAAGAGGTTACAGTTTACTATAGCTTCTCCCTAATAGAAAGAGACTAAAGAGTAATTACTTACTATAAGGAGCGCTAGAAGTAGATTATCTAGTACTCTCCTAAGTATTAGTTAGCATGTAAGGATCTAAGTGGCTACGATATAAAGCAGCTAGTGTTAGAACGCAAGGTTAGTTCTTGAGTATAAATGTTAGAGGAACGTGGACAAGGGGTACTTGGTACTAAGATAGTAAGAGTGCGCTTCTATAAAGAGTATCAAGAAGGTTAGATAGTAAGAACAATGTATTACTTCCTATTATTCAAGTAAGTTAAACACAATAAGCTATAGGAGCTCATTGCCTAACACTATATACTTGTTATGATAGTTCTAGTAGTTATAAGCATCGCAAGCGATAGTTGTTATGTAGACTATTAGTAGTTGTAATAGTCGCGCGCAGAGCTATTAGTCACATGACTACTGTTAGAGGTAGTTACTACTTGGGCTAGCGCTTCTAGGGTTATTCCCATAGGTTGTTTTTAGGGCTGATACAGGGATCGTAACACTATCCTCCTCCTTCTAGGGGTTTATCCTTAAATCACGTGATACTGTTAGTACTTCTTAATTAGTGCAGCTGCCCTGCATCTTCTTAAGCTAGTGTCTGCGCCATGTTGTCTGATTCCTATAAATACTAAATCTGTCTTTACTCTAAAATCCTTGCCTGCAACACTATTGCTAAAGTTCCTTATAATTATTATTTTCTTAGAGGGCACAATTGCTACGTTATGCTAAATTTAAAGTTAAAGTGTGCTAAATGCACTCGTCTAGGTAAGGCATGTATAAACATGTCTTAGGAGTTGTTAGACAAGACTTAAGAGGAATATTAAAAGAAGGTTAATAAGGATAAACAGTTACTTGCAACTGTTATTTCTTAGTTATTGCAGAATAAGAAAATTCTAGAACAGGCAAAAGAGCGTTTGCAGTAGAAGGCTTTGTGCCTCGCGTTAGAGTTAGAGGCTAAAGGAGAAGATGTAAACTTAGAGATGTTAGACTGTCCTGTGGCTTCTATTGGTAGGGCCTTTTTACTAACCATATAGGCGACGTTAGGTCTGTTAGACTAGTCCGTAGCAGAGCATAGACATGCTACGCCTTCCTTTAATACTGTGCTAGCAGCTAGTAGCAGTTCATAAGGTTTGTCTTAGGTTCCTATGTATTTTCTAAGTCTAGGTATCCTAACTACTTAACTAGGTATTCCTTATTGCCTTAGATTCCTTAGTGTGTTATTATTTTTTCAACTTTAAACTTGTTTTCTTCCTAAGGTTCGTAATAGAATGTTGTTTGTAACAGAGTTAAAGGGTTAGCATATTCTAACATCTTAATGTAGAATCTAGGATATATTCTAGCGTTAGGTAGAAGGTTAAGTGTGTACGTAACTAGTCCCTTCTAGTTCTTAATTAAAAATAGTCTAACTTTAATATAATCTAAACCCTTATTTAGTTATGTTATGCGTAGATTCTTTATAAGAAGATACACTTTATCCCCCTCTTCTAGCTAAGGTGCTGTTTTTCTCTTTTTATTAACATGTAAAATGCTGTTGCGTTAAGCAGTCTTAAGTGCTTAGCTTATTTATTTGTAAACTTTCTTTAGTTCCTTAGCTATAAGCATAGCTGCTTCTATTTTTAGTAATAGTAATATCCTTATAAACAGGTTTAGGTGTTTTCTGTAATTAGCAAAGTATAGTAATTTTCCTGTAGATTCTGATACTTTATTGTTATAGGCTAATTGCGCGGCAGGCAATAGCAAAACCTAATTGCTCTGTTATTAGTTTACATATATCCTTAGGTAGGCTTTTATAGTGCAATTTGTTCGTTCTATTTATCTATCTATTTCTAGATAAAAGGCTGTGGATAATTTTCTTTGTGTTCTAATAGCAGCGAGAAGCGCAGTCTAAAAGTTAGACGTAAAGAGCTTGTCTCTGTTACTAATAATTAATTTTAGAATTCTGTGATATCTAATAATCTAATTGTAGAAGATATAGGCTAGCTGTACTACTATAAAGTCTTTTCTAAACAGTACGTACTCTGCTCCTTTTATAAATCTATTAATTACTAGCATGATTGCATTGTATGCAAATCCTATTACTAGATCTCTTGATAGTAGTAGGTCTGTTATAAAGTCTATCAAGATGTCTTCCTAAGGTGCTGTAGGCAACTTAAGTGCTTGCATCTTACTATAAGGTGCGTAGGTACTGTATTTGTTCTTCTAGCAGTCTGCACATTTTCTAATAAACTTAGCAACCTTTTCTTTTATGTTGCTAAACTAGTAGTTCCTTAAAATAAGTTCTATTGTTCTTTAAATGCTAGGGTAACTGTGTACAGGGTCGTTGTGGTGGCTTTAAATAACTGCTTCCTGAAGTTCTTCTAGTACTTTAGGTGTAATAGTAAGTACTGCGCCAATTAATCTAGCAGGTCCTAGTAATCTGTCTAGATTAACTTTAAGGATCGCATCATTGATAATGTTCTTTGTTCTAGTAATGTTAGTTTATTAACTAAGCGCGTTAGCTCTACTATTATCTTTTCCTAGTGTGTAGATGATCTTAAACTTATATTAACCTAAAAGCTCTGACTATTATACTTGTCTTTGATTAAGGGTTTTAGTTATTATAAAGTTTACTAAGTTCTTATAGTCTATATAGACTTTAAGGTCTAAGCAGCTTTCTGCATAGATCCTCTAATGCTAAAATGCATCTACTATAGCTATTAATTCTTTATTATGTATATTGTAATTTTCTTTAGGTGCTATAAATTTCCTAGAATAGTACGTAATAGGGTGCTATTTGCTGTCTCTTAGCTGTTTCGTGGCTGCACCTACTGCAAGGTCTAAAGCGTCTGTCTTAAAGTATAATAGTTCTCTGCTTTAGAAGGGTACTAATACTAGCAGTATTATGCATACTTCCTTTAAGTTGTTAAATGCCTTTTCTTATTTCTTCTTCTATTCCTAAGCTTATTCCTTTTTTGTAAGCTTTATTAGCAGGAGTGCTTTCTTAGAGAAATCCTAGATAAATTGTTAATTAAAGTTAACAAATCCTAAGAATAACTAAATGTCTTTAACAGTCTTTAGTATAGGCTATTCCTTAACTACCTTGATCTTATCTTTACTTATCTTAACTCCATAGATGCTAACTGTGCATCTAAGGAACTCTACTTCTTCTTTGTAAAATTTGCATTTTTTAGGTTTAAGGCGTAAGTTATACTAGCTAAGAGTAGTTAGAACTTTTCTTACGTGCTTAACATGCTCCTAAGGGTTGCTTAAATACATAAGGATGTTATTAAGGTATGCAATAATAAATATGTCCAAGTATTCTCTTAACACGTTATTAATAAGTACTTAACATGTTACTAGGGCGTTAGTAAGACTAAATGGTATTACTATATATTTATAGTATCTATAGCGTGTTCTAAACGCTGTCTTCTATTCTTTACCTTCCTTTATGCGTATAAGGTTGTACGCGCCTCTTAGATCTAATGCTGTGAAGATCTTTACATAGGCTAGTTAATCCCTTAACTCTAAGATATTAGGTAGTAGGTATTAATTCTTTAGTGTTATATTGTTAAGTTTCTAGTAGTTAACACATAATTGTAGCTTGCTATTCTTCTTTAGTATAAAGAGAATTAGGTAGCCTGCTAAGGATTCCAATGGTCTAATAAATCCTTTTTTAAGATTTACCTTAATGTAATCTTGCAGCATTTTAAGTTCTTTTTCTAATAGTCTGTAGATTAGTCTAAAAGTTAGTTGCTTTCCTTCCTGTAGGATAATCTTATAATCCTAGGGCTTATGCTTAGGCAATGCGGCTGCACTTGTCTCTTCCTAAAAGAGTAACTTGAATTCTTTATACTTAGTAGGGATCTTAGGAGTTACGCGTTTCTCTAATACTCTTACTTGTTAACCTAATAGACTCTTGTTAGTATCTGCAGAGTTAGACCCTTGTTTTGTAAGGACGTCCTTGTGCGAAGCAATATAACTAATTATCTTCTTATCTACTATTAATTACTACTAATATGCAGGCAGGCTTGTAGTTGCGTTGTTCCTACAACACTTAAATTAGAGTTTCTTTAACTTCTAGTTAATTCATAGGTTATACTCTATTAGCTAAGGCAAACCTAGCACTAAGTTATGTAATATATTGTCTAACACGTCTAGGTCTATAGTTTCCTAGTAATTCTAGACTTTTAGCTTTAACCCTTTAACCTCCTAGTTAATTGTTAGTTAGCCTAGCATATTCTTGCTGTTAATAACATTTACAGGGTAAGGGCTTTATTTCCTTAGTAACTTTAGTCTAGCTGAGGTTGCTATGCGCGCGGATACAAAGTTTCCTTAACATCTAGAGTTAATTATTGCCTTCAGGCAGAGTCTATTCAGCTCTACTAGGAGCTTAATAAGTCCTGTAGGGTTAACTAAATAAATAGATTATCCTCTAATCCTAGGGCTAGACATTTCCCTAAAAAAGTCTAATCTCTATATCTATAGAGTGCTTTTACGTTAGCGTGCTTTTTATATTTAGAGTTAAGGCAGGTATGCTAGTCCTAGTTATAGCAACTTCTATTAACTACTAACTGTATCTATATCACTGCGTTAGGGTTGTTAAGATTTAGAAAGTAGCTGCTAGTTTATTTGTCCTAAAGGTGCTTAGGGCAAGTTTTGTCTATATAGTTGTAAGCTTAGTTAGTACACTAGGTAAACCTATGTAGGAAATAGCTTGCTCTAATTTTATCTAAATAATGTACCACACACTAGTCATGCGTACATAAACTCTAGGACATAATCCTATGTTATAGGTTCTGCTAGTTATCTAGATAACTTAGTAGAGTATCACTCTAGCTACGTTATGTGCTCTGGCGTTTCTCCCTTTATGCAGACTATACTTTTTCTTTGTACTATTATAGTTCTGCTTGCATAGTTACCTTAGCCTGTTGCTGCTAGTATTATTCTATGGCTTTGTCTATCTAGTGCTCCTCCTGTTCTTCTTAGGGTAGTAACTGTTAGTATTCTTCGTGGGTGAGTTGTTCCTTAAGTTCTTCTTAAATCTTAGCTAAGGCAGCTTTAGCGCTAGCCATTTGTTTAGGGTTTCCTAACTTTCTTAACTCTTATGTTGCCCACAGGACACTTTAGGCAGCTCCTCTAGCTTACTCTTAGAGTTCCTTCTAATTCTTAACAAGATAGGTCTAGATTTCTTATATTTCTTAGAACATTTATTAAATAGCATTATAGTGCTTCTTCTATTGTGTGTTGTGCGCGAAAGGTAAGGCTTTCCTGTACCTAGACTTAAACCTTTCTGCCTTCTTATCCTTAGTGAGGTATTCTGTAGCAGAATTATACTTATTAGTGTCTGAGGTTTCCTGTTACAGTAGGCCTTTCTTAGCTTATGTTAATTCTTCTTCTTGGTTAAGTACTAGTATTAGTACGTCACGATTGTTGTCTTTCTTAAGGGCGTCTATGCTTTTCTGTAGAGATTCTTCTAGCATGTCTATTTATACTTTTAGGCTTATTTAGTTGTATTTCTTGTAGTAAGCCTCTTTCTTAGTCTAATAGAGGTTTTGTTTAACGTTAATAATTTGTTGTTTTAATGTCTTTGTCTTAACGAGTTAATACTCTAGTTCTTCTACTAGTTCCTGTACGTTAGATAGGTATTTCTTTAATCGTGCGTATTAGTTAACTTAATCTATCCTTTCTTAGGCCTATTTTAATGCATTAAGCATTGTTTCTTCTTTAGGGTCCTTATGTTTAGATTCAGATAGCTTAATTAAAGCTTCCTTCTGGTTATATTGTTCAGGCATTTCTAAGGGTTTAGGTAAGACTTTAGGAATAGGCGTTGTCCTGTCTGTTACGTCTAGTTTAGTAAGTGAGTTAAGCACAGTCTACTTGTTGTCTATGGTCTCCTAGGGAGTCCTATAGCTTACTATGTTAATTTAGCAAACAACTTTATTCTTAGATCTGCAGTCCTTAATCATGTGGCCTTCTTTGCTATAAGCATAGCAGGTAATCATTTTCTTATTATTAAACTGCTTTTTCCTGTAATTCTTCTTAGGCTTGCCTTTTACTACATTGTTAATGTACATTAACTTGTAGCTATAAGTTTAGTAAACGCCCTAGGGTTAGGGTTTATACAGTTATCGTTATTGCCCTTGGTTAGGTTAAGTCCTTTGATAACATCTTAGGTTAGTGTCCTGTATAGGTGTTATCCTAGAATAGCTTTGTTCCTTAAGCGTAAGCTCGTAGAGTTTGTTGTTAAGACAGATAGTCTCTTTAATTAAGCTATCAAGGGAGTTAACACAGTAACTAGTCCTCATAAGCTTAGCTTATATAGTTAGCTTGAGTCCCTGGCAGTACATACGCATTAGCGCCTATTTATCCTATTCAAGATGTTCCTTGCACTGCTAGAATTAAGTTGTGTAGTCCGCAGCAGAATAAGTTTGTTAAAGGTTCTGTATCTTTTGTTCCGCGATGACTGATTCCTTAATAGGTGAGAAAACTTGTCTAATCTTAGGTTTAAACAAGTCCTAGCTCTCTATCAATTTATTGTTAATATTATTATCAATTCCTTTATCTATATATCTCTTGATAAAGGGTGCAATCTACTTCTTAGCATCTCCTCTTATATAGGTGGATGCTAACATAACCTAGTTAACTTTTTTAACGCAGTCGTTAATATAGAAGTATTGGTCCCATTGGAGTAGCTAGGATTTAAGCTTGGCCCTGTCCCTATAGTAGAGGTTAGGTTAGGCGCCTTGAATGCTGCTGCCTCTAGCCTAGGAGGACTTAGGAGTGTCTATGTTCGTGTTACTCATATTTAAGGTGTTTAAAGTGTGAGGATCTGAGTGGCTACGATATAAAGCAGCTAGTGTTAGAACGCAAGGTTAGTTCTTAAGTATGAATGTCAGAGGAATGTGGACAAGGGGTACTTGGTACTAAGACAGTAAGAGTGCGCTTCTGTAAAGAGTATCAAGAAGGTTAGATAGTAAGAATAATGTATTGCTTCCTATTATTCAAGTAAGTTAAACACAATAAGCTATAGGAGCTTATTGCCTAACACTATATACTTGTTATGATAGTTCTAGTAGTTATAAGCATCGCGAGCGATAGTTGTCACGTGGACTATTAGTAGTCGTGATAGTCGCGCGCAGAGCTATTGGTCACATGACTACTGTTAGAGGTGGTTGCTACTTGGGCTAGCGCTTCTAGGGTTGTTCCCATAGGTTGTTTTCGGGGCTGATACAGGGATCGTAACATAGCACTAGTTACATAGGACTAGGAGACTCTTAAGTAAGCTCTTTAAAAATAATTTTAGAATAATAATAATTATTAGTAGGAGGAATAGATAGACTTCTTTAAGCAATAGCTTTATAACTATTAATTAAGGGATTATCTAAATATCTAAAAGTACCTTAAGGAGTTCTAGATTAGAGCAGAATACTATATTGCAGTAGAGATAATTAATAGAGACTAAAAGTAGTACTACCTTATCAATGGACTGCCTATTTATTATATAACAAAGGTTCTTTAGAAGTTTAACCTCTTAATAAAATATTATTAGGACTTTAACTTTAAAAAGATTAGCTCCTACTTATTTACCTAAATTAAGATTAAAGAGGAGGTAAAGATGCTAAACCTAGTAGAAGTAACTTAAAAGCTAAAGCCTAAGTAAGTATTTATACTAATAACTATTAACAGTATATAAATAGCAGCATAATAGCTATTTATAGCTCCTCTAGTAGAGCTAAAAAGGGAGTAGTTGCCCCTAGGAGTACTAGCTACAAGGAGTAAGGTTAACTAGCTATTAGATAAGCTATTTTAGCTTAAACCTATTAAAGCTAATCTTATTTTAGTATATTAGGCACTAAGAGGACATAAGCTCCTTGTAAACTAATTAGTAAAGTCTTACGTCTAGAGTGCTACTAATAAGTAATTAAGTAAGAGCTAGCTAATTATGCAGCTAACTAGCTACTAGCTAATTAGTTATTAGATGCTAGGTTAATAAGAGATAAGTAGAGAATAGCAGCCCCTGTAAAGCTTTTAGCTATAGATAGAAGGCTACTAGGCCTGCTACAAGACAAGCTATACTAAAAGAAACTACCTACAGATTATTTAGCTAATTAAAAAGAAATAATATTACTAGAGCGATAACTTTTAGAGCCTACACTAGGGTATAAAAGAATACTTATAAGGAAGGGTACAGGGACTTACAAGTAGTAACTAGAGAGAGATCCTACTATTAGAAATTAAAAGGCACTTTATAAAATAAGATAGCAATCTATATTTAGAGACTACTCTATAGTCTAATTAGAATCTATAGCTAAACTTAATTTAGAATAATATAGTAATAGCTAGCCTATTCCCTAATAGTTTATCTAGGTTAATCTTAGTAGAAGACTACTAGGCCTTCTAGGAAGCTTTAAATAAGCTTGTAAGCTATAATAACTAGGAGGTTTTAATAGTATAGATTTAGTAAAGGATATTAAACTGAAAGCTACTTAATAAGAAGGTTCTTAGTGCGCTAAAGGTTTAGAAGCTAATAATTAATTAAAGGATAATTATACTAAGAGAGATTCTAAGAGCTATAGATAGGCAGCCGACTATCTAACTAAAAGGCAATTAGAACATTAAAAAGGGAGAGAGCATAGCAAGACTAAGACCTGTTAGGTTTCTAGCCTATAGATAAGGCTATACTTAATAGCGTACTAGAAAAGTCCTTTAGGAGCCTTAGAGATAAGAGATATACAGCACTAAAGAAGGTTTACCTTATAGAAGGGATACTAAGTAGTACTAATAAGGTTATTTAAGCGATCCTAACTGTACTTATATTAATGCCTATTAGAGCTATTATTAGCAATATAAGTAAAGTTAAAAAGAAGCTCTTCTAAAATACCTTTGCTAAGGTAGATCTTAAGAAGGAACTTACACTATAAGCTAACTTTATAGGCTTATCTACTAATAAATAATTAGAAGATAAAGATAAAGATAAGGACCCTTAACTAGTCCTTAGAGACTATTTAGCTATAAACTCCTACTTAGTTCCTAATTATGTATTTATTAATGCCTTATTAACAGGGTTAATCTCTAGGTGTCTAAGCCTAACAGGGATAACAAGGTTAGACCCTAAGATTAGTTAGATAGAGGTAAATATCTAAGAGTTTAGAGAAGATGTTAGGAATAACATAGAGCTCCTTAATACTAGTAAGTAAAGGGAATATAATAAGTAAGTAGGTGTTAAGCATATTTAAAGGGATTATCTAAAGGTGCTAGTTAGTAGTAGTAATACATACTTTATTAGTCTTTTAGACTCTAGTATAGAGCTAAATACTATTTAGAGAGAGACTATAAACTAGGCATAGCTACTTATATTAACTCTCCCTTAGAAGATAAGGAATATAAAGATAGTATTAGTAAATAGTATAACTATAGTCTTTATAGGCATTATATAGGGAGTACCTATTAAGGTACGAGTAATTACTATTTAGACTAATTTCTTTATAATTAGCAAATGCACTAATATAATTATCCTAGGTAATCCTTTTCTTAAAGATGCCTAAGCCTGCCTTAAGTACTTATTAAATAGCCTTACCTTCTATTAAACTTTTAGTAAGGATAGAGAGTTAAGTACCTATTTTATCTATGTAAAAGGGAATTAAGTAAACGCAAGAGGTATTATAGTCTAATTAGAGGGAAACGTAGAAGAGATGTAAATACTAGCTTAGCATCCCTAAAAGATAATTAAAAGCTAGTCTAACCTACCGAGAACTTAATTTAGTTATTATTTCGTAATAGCAGCATATTATCTATAGCTAAATAGCTCTTGCAGAATGTAAAGGTAAAACTAATAGTACTAACTAAGGATTACTACTTTATATAGGCAGGGATAGATACTATTAGTAAAGACTAGTTAGGTAATATTATATTCTAAGATAATAGTAATATTTATATAGTAGCCTATAAAGACCTTATAAGAAAGATTTAGCATTTAATACTTTAGGATTTAGTTTTAGAGCTAGGTAATAAGTATTCTACTTACTCTGCTATAGACTTCTAGTTAGACTTCCTTAGGAAAGAAGAATAGTTAAACAGCCCTCTAATAGGCGTTTAGGTAACAAAGGATAAGGTATACCTAATAATCTAAGTTAACATAATATACAAGTAAAAAGGATAAAAGATAGAACTAGTTAATAACTTAGGATAAGAGCCCTAAATAATTAGCAGCAGAACTAACTAGAAAGTAAGAGTAAAGGCTAAGCAAGTGCCTAATTAAAATTTAGATAAGGCAGCTTACTAATCTTATTTTAAGCTAAGATATGCTAGTTTTCCTAGGAACTAAAGACTAACACCTAAGAGGATATTAGAGATTAAGATATTAAAAGAACTCCTGCCTAAGGAAAGAGAAATGTTACTAGAGATACTCTATTAAAGAGAGCCTGCGCTAGCTTAGGACTTTAAAGAATCTAGCTAAGTAAGCTATAAGGTTATACCCCTAGTTATAATTAATACTATTCCCTATAAGGTATAGTAGGTGCCTTAGTTCTCTATACTAAGAAAGCTTTAAGATGTTATTATTAAGATAATCTAGACTAGAATAGATTAAGGGACTCTTAAGCTTTATAAGAGCTAGTATTAGAACCCTTACTTCCTAGTAGTAAAGAAAGATTAGGACTATTAACTAATTAATAACGCCTAGCGTATTAATAAGATTACTATTTATAATGCTAACCTACTACCTAAGCCTAATAAACTTATAGAAGAATTTACTAGCTACTAGATAATATTACTAACTAACTTCTTGTCTAGCTATAATCAAGTAGGGCTTAATGTTTAATTAAGAGATATTATAGCTTTCTATACTCTACTTAGGCTTATTAGGTAGTGTATACTTCTAATAGGAGTAACTAATTTAGTAGCTAAGTTTATTTAATATATAATAAAGATCTATTAGGAGCATATACTAGAGGTCTACATGCTATACCTAGATAATATCTGTATTAAAGGACTAAAGACTAATTACTAGGAAGAGGAAGTAGAACTAGAGATCTAAAGGTTTATTACTAAATATCTAGTAAATATTAATAAGGTACTTGCAGATATTAAGTAGGTAGGCGTAATAGTTTTAGGGTACAAATTAGACTTCTACTACACTTTAATAATAATTATTAGCTATAAGATTAATAAGTTTAGCTAACATCCTAGCAAATAAAAAGTTATAAAGATTATCTCCTAGCTAGAATGCTATAACCTAAAGGAAGTTTACTCCTTTTATAGGATCTGCGTATACTACTAAGTGTAGATTATAGACTTTACTACTATAGTAGAACTACTATTTAGGCTAGTAAGAAAGAATACAGAATAGGTATAGTTAAATGCCTATTAGGAATCTATAAGTTAACTAAAAGCTACCTTGATATTACTACCTGCCCTAGTTTTAATCATTTATTTAGAACCGCTTTAATAAGTTATCTTAGCTATAGATAGATTAAAGAAAGGATAGGGAGGTAATCTTATGTAAGTAGCCCTAAATAGCTATTAATGCATAATCTAATTTAAAAGTAGTGTGTAGTTAATAGCTAAAGGAAACTAGGATGCTAGAAAGTATAAATGTAAGTTACTACTACTTATAATTAAGAAGTTTAGGGTATACTTATATAATATCTAATTTATAGTTAAAATAGATTTAAAGACACTTGTAGCTTAGCTACAGAGGAGTGCTCCTAATTTACCTAGCTTATTAATTACTTAGTAGCTTGCCTACCCAAATATATAGGACTTTAATATTATTTATGTCCTAGGCAAGAAGAATATTATAGCTAACGCGCTTTTACGGCGCCTAGAAGAAGACAATTGGCAGCCTCTAGCTAAGACAGAGGAAGAAGTTAATAGCTTTATTAATATAGCACTTAGCTCTCTGCACCTATATATTCTAATAACTAATTAGGTGCAGTATTTGCCTATAGTAGTAGACACCTCTTTTAACTAAGTACTACTAGATAAAACCTATTTAGAAGACTCCTAGATAATTACCTAATAGGTCCTCTATTAGCAGCGTCCTAAACACCTCTCTAGCTAGGATCTAGTTAAGTTTAAGAAGAAAGCACTATAGTATAATATTAGGGAACAACACCTATTTATATAACCCTTAGGCAGCTATCTACTATAAAGAGTTATTAATAATAAAAACCTTTAGTAACAGATCCTTACAGCGCTTTATAAGGAATCTAGATACTAAGGTAAAGAAGGCACCTAGTAAAAAGTCTAGTTAAGGTACTAATAGAAAGGCCTATATAAGAGCGTAAAGCAGCACGTTAAGACCTATAGTACTTACTAAAGATATAGTAATTAAGTGCTAAAGGAACTATTCTATCCTACTAAACCTCTATTAATACCCTAGGCCTAGGTAATTATTAATATAGTATACATGCCTAATAGCAAAGCTAGTAAATCCTTTCTAGTAGTAGCCTACAATTATATTTCGCAGTACCTAGAAGTAGAGGCTTTAAAGACTAATAACTTAAAGTTAGTTACTTAGTTTATCTAGAATAGTATCTTTTATTAATAGGGAGTTGCTATTAAAATATCCTATAATAGAGGCCTTAAGAATTAAGGCCTTGTTAAAGATCTCTAACACTAATTTAGAATTAGCAGAGTAGTTTTAAGCGCTTTTTACCCCTAAGGATAAGGACTAATTAAGCGTAGATATAAGGTACTTATAGCAGCCCTAAAAAAGATAATAGGAAATTAGGTTAATAACCTTTCGCTAGCCTTATAGGCTAACTAAGTAACTATTAAGCATGCTATAGGTAGAACACTAGCATTCCTTATCTCTAGATATAAGCATATACTCTTAATTAAGCTTTTAATCCCTATATAGTAAACCCTGCCATAGGATACTATTACTAATACCTTATTACTCCTAGTAATGCAAGTGAAGTAGTTTTAGGAAAGAGATATAGCCCTAAAAGAAGCTATTAACTAGATAGTCTAATTACGATTTGCTAATAAGGATTACTTTAAGAATAGTAAGGCAATTAGGAATAAGTAACTAGAAATTAGGGACCTTATTCTTCTTAGGGACTTACTAAATAACTTTAATATATCCTAGCAGTCTAAATTTAAGCTAAAATAGAAGGGCCCCTACTAAGTTATAGTTATTAGAAATAAAGGATAGTATAAGCTTATAGATCTAGATAGGACACCCTTTTAGTAGCATACACCTAGTAAACGCCTTAGAAAGGTCTACCCTAAGACTAAGGATAACCTAACTAAAGCAAATTAATAGTAGGATATAGAAGAAGAGCTTATTAAGAGCCTTTAGGAATAATATAAGAGAGGACTAATAAGAGTTTAAGTAGTAATACTACCTAAGCTAATATTTAATTAAAAGGAGTATAAGTACTTTAGTAATAACATGTTAGAGTAGCTAGGTTAGAAGTAGAATTTTATTTGTTCTAGATAATATTCTGTAAGAAGAAGAGCTTATTAAAAGCCTTTAGGAATATACACTAATAAGTAATTAATAGTGGATAATATAGGTGCAGAAACCCTATAAGAGAGGGAGCTTATTAAAAGCTTAAGCAGACTAGTAGCACTAGACTAAGAGAGAAAATATATGAAGAGCTAAAAGTATAATAGTACTACTAGGATACTAGTAGTAAGTGTAATTAGTTAGATAGTATAGGAGTACTAAGCAATGTTTAGGGAATAGACTTAAGGAGAGAAGCTCTAGAAGGAGCTTAAGCCTAAGCTAGGTTTACTAGAATTATTATTATCTTGCTAGCAAGCAGGAGTTAAAATAGAACTAGAAAGACTATAGCAAGAGGGACCCTAACTAGCATTCTATGCTATGTTACTACTATTACTAGCTAAGCTACTAGCAATAGAGAGTTAAGAGTAAGTAGAACCTTACTAAGGAGAGCCTAAGCTAGGAGAACTAGCAGAACTACTACTAGTACAGTAATAATTATTATTTAGAGAAGAGAAGTTTAGATAAAGAGGCTAAGTAAGTAAAGTAGTAGCCTTAACCTTAGCTAAGCTAGGCAAAAGCTCCTAAGAAGTATTTAAAAAGCAATCTATAGTACAATTAGCTATTAGGCATAGTAAATAAAGATAAGAAGACTTACTAGTAAAGGAGTAATTAGAACTATTACTATTTATAGCACACTTATTGCAAGCACTAAAGATAAGTAGCTAGCCTTAGTAGTAAGATTAAGCGTAAGAACTAAAGAATATTTAAGCATAGCTATAGTAGTAGCAATAGTAATTATCTCTAGTCTAGATATAGTTTCTAGCAGCAGCCTATTAAATTACTACGCATGTTAGTAATAATTAATTAAGGTTAGATGTATAAGTTACTTACAAGCCTCTAAGTTTATATTATAGTACTAGTAAGTAGTACCTAGCCTAAAGAACTCTTAAGTAGTTATGTCCTAGGTTAAGCGCAAATAGATAGGTAATAAGTATAATTTATTATTATCCTTGTAGATTGCAAGTAGTTAAAGGTAGGGACCTAAGCTAATACCCTACATCTACAGCTGCTAGATAAAGTAAGCTAAGTAGTATGTAAAGTTAAGGTTTACTAGATTTTAACTATAGCTGTTTACTAAATAGCATAGTCAGTAAAAGATATTTAAGAGATAATAGTAGGCACTAAAAGAACTTATACTAGTAAGCTAGGAACTCCTTTATAGTAGAGAGATTATATAACTAGAGCCCTAAGAAGGTATTACTACTAGTAGCGTAGTGTTTACCTAGACCTATATTGCTAGGCAGTTTTCTACCTCTACTACTACTACTCCTACCCCTAAGAGAGCTAATAGCAGTGCTGCCTAGCTAGCTATTAATAGTAGCTATAGTAAGTAAGAAGGGATTAAGCAAGAATAGTATAAGCAGACAAGGTTAAGAGGTAGTTAATAAGTAATTGTTAGAGAGTAAAAGAGAAAAGGAAGAGTAGAAGTGTTAAAAGGGCTACCTTATATAAACTAATAGGAGCTTATAGCTATAGGGATCCTTAGGCCTAGCACTTACCTATGCCTTTACTATAAGGCTTAGTTAAAGAATTATATAGTAAAGGCAAGTTAGAGACTATTTAGAGGTATTTTAACTAATAATAGCTATTACCTAGCTATTAACCTGTAGTAAAGGTAAGTTAGAGGCTAGTTAATAGGATATTAAGTAAATAAGTAGGGGATAAGACAGCATAAAATTAAGAAAAGCTATTAAGTAAGAGATAGAGACTAAAAAGATTTAGTGTAATAAGTACATCTCGCATCGTTATCCCTATAGTATAGGGAAGGAAGGATTTAAGGCCTATTCCTATTAGACTCCTATTAGACCCTATTTAGAGCCTATTTAGGATTACCTTTTAGGTTATCTTTAATATTATAGGACTACGTAGTAACATTTAAGGAAGAGGTTAGATAGGATCCTTAGTAGCCTCTAAAAGGCCTCTAAACTAGTGTATATAGAGTCTCTATATCTCCCTCTACTTAGAGGACACGCTTTTCTTACCCTTTTATACTAGACCTATAGGAATAAGACTATTCCATTACTTAACCCTTGCGTGTACTCCTATATACCTTTAAGTAGAGTTAAGCTCCTTTTAGATACCTTAACGCCTAAGTTATTACATTATAAGAAAAACATTATCCCTACTAGTAATAGCTTTAAAATAATATTATAAAAAGTTTAAAAGGATTACGTAATAATACCATAGTTAAGTTAAACCTTATTTAGTCCTACTCTACACTACTAGATCTATTAACCCTAAATAGACTAGATCCTAGAAGATCTCTAGTTAACTAAAGCCTTTAGGTTTAGAACTTCCTATAACTACGTGTTAAGGATTGACTTTAGAAAAAGTTATATTAGATTGCGCTAAGGTAGAGACTAGGTAACTACTAATAACCTAGTAGAATTAGGGGTAATACTAATATCTGCTATTATACTTATAACTTAAAGCTTAAGTAAGCTTTATAATATAATAAAAGGCAAGGAGCCTATTATTCCTATAGAAGAGGCTAGGCCATCTTCTAAACTAACCTATTAATAAGTAGAGGAATAGAGTAATAGTAGATTATCCTTAGATAGTTAAGAAATAAAGGAGGAGATAGCTAGGCTGCATACTAAGCTAACCTTCCTCAGATCATACACTTGTCTAATAACTGCCCCACTTAATTAACCTTTACTTATAATAGAAACTGTTTCAGCTCTACGACCTATCTAATAGCCTTTAACTATTTAATTTACCTTAGAGACCCCTTTATTTTTCTAACTAGTATAACCTTAATTATTAGAGTGTACCCTAAAGATTAAAGATCTTAGTAATAGTACTAATCCTACCTTTACGCAATAGTAAGCTTCTATACAGGATTAATTAGAAATTAACATAGACTACTACTATAATAAGAGGGCTTATAAAGCTTTAGTATAGGGACACACTTTAAGTCTAGTAAAGGAATACCTAGAACCTTAATACCTATCTAAAGACTATATGAACTACTTCTCTACTACTAAGTAAATAATAAAGCTACTTTATTCTTACTTTATAACTAGTAATAAAGTTACTAAAAGCTAAGCTACCTTTAACTTATTAACTATAGACTATAATAAAGCCTTTCCTACCTTTAAAGCTTATTTCCTTAGCACTGTAATCTAAGGACGCGTATCTAAGTTAAAATAGTTTTATTACTTATAGATTAAGATTACGCCTAGCTTGCGCATTCCTAGCTTAGGCTTTAAATAATCTTAAATAAACACCTTTAAACTAATTAGTTAAATACCTTACCTCCTTTAATATATAATAGAAGAACTATACACTGTAGCCTCTAATAGCACCTACGTTAATATAAAATGTGTAACTAAATATAAAACCTATAATAGATAAATTTTAGAAGGATACTATAGAGGTTCCTAGAACCTATTAAAGTAGCTATAAACTATTTATATAAAGGTCTTCTACAGTCCCTTATCTAGTCCCTTCTACGCTAATACCTAATAGGGCACCTTTAGGGGATTACTATAACTATAGTAAGCCTAGGCACTTTACTAAGAATTGCCCTATGCCTTACGTGCAGTAGATTAAAATTAAGGAATTAGAAGATTATTATAACACAGTTAAGGAGACTAACTTAGATCTATATTAGGTAGGAAATAACCCTACCTAAGGATAGGATTCTTAGGCCTAAACTATTATAATTTACCTAACCTTAATTTAACTAAGCTATTCTTAGGAGCTTACTTCTAAATCCATTCTATACTGTGTATAAATAGACTAGGGGTTTATCTAAATACCTTAGTTAATACTAGTGCCTATAGATAACTTTTTCTTAATTTAAAAATTACTTACTTAATTACTTCTTTACTTTAAATACTAATCTAGGAGCTCTCTTACCCTATTATAGTATAAGGCTTTAAGGATTATATCTCTTTATTAATTATAGAATACATTTAGCTACATCTACTAGTAGATAGATAAAAGATTCTAAATTACCTATTTATTATATTAGACCTTAGATCTTAGGATTGTATTATTAGAATATAATAGTTAAAACGCTTTAAAGTCCTATTAGATATAGCACACTCTTAGTTACTCTAGCACCTAAAGTATCCTGCTAGCTATTTACCTATTCCTCTTATACTTGTGCAAGTATACACCTGCGTACTAGAGGAATAAGTAATACAAGACATTTAGCAATGTGACGCCTTATAGGATTAAGAGCTATACTAGGAAAGATACAGTCCTTATACTACAGTCTATTGTATTTAAGGATTAATTAAAGTATCTAAGTACTAGATATTAGCTCCTTATTTAATAAAACTAGAGCCCCTCTAACCTATATCTAAATCTAGTCCTATAGTAATTCCTCTATACATTGCGCTTATTTTAGTAAACACCTTTTATTTTAAATTAAAGAAACTTACTAATAAATTCTTTACAACAAGTCTTTACAAGATTAACTAAATCCTAGAGGACTATAACTATGCTAACGTAATAGAGAACGCTGCTCTTGTATAGAAAGTATTGCTATCTTGCTATTAGGAGTACTAATCTGTATTTAGCCTGCTTATAGCTAAAACCCTTCTAGAACACTATAGTTATAATTATAAGATTATCCTAGAAGACCCTCTTCTAAATAGCTACAGTCCTTTATATAAGTAGAATAGAGAGGAGCTAGAAAAGATAAAGCACTTTATGCAGGATAACCTCTGCCAAGGCTTCATTAAAACTAGTTAAAGTCCCTTTACTTCTCCTATCATCTATGTATAAAAGCTAAATAGAGACCTCTATATATATATATATAGACTACTATAAACTAAACTACCTTATATGCAAGGATGCCTATCTAATACCTTAGATTAATAAGCTGCTAGCTAGACTAATAAAGGCTAAGATCTTTACTAAGTTTAATATTTAGGCAGCCTTTAACAAAATATATATAGACCCTTCTACTAAAGAATATACTACTTTTTAAACACGTTACAGATCTTATAAAAGTAAGGTACTACCTTTTAGCCTTTATAATAGGCCTGCTACCTATTAATATTATATAAATAATATCTTAATTAATTACTTTATTAACTTCTATATTACCTATTCAGATAATATCCTAATCTACTCTAAAAACGCTAGGACCTATAAATAATATATTAAGATAGTACTAGAACGCCTATAAACTACAGGACTATAAGTTAATATTAAGAAAAGTAAATTCTACGTTACGCGCACTAAGTATCTTAGTTATATCCTAATAGACAAGGGACTAGAAGTAAATCTAGCTAAAGTAGAGGTTTTAAAGAACTAGCTCTTACCTACTACTATAATAGGTGTAAAGTCCTTCCTAGGCTTTATAGGGTTCTATAGGTAATTTGTTACAGAGTTCTCTTAGATTACTAAACTATTAATAGCCTTATAAAGCCTAGCAACGCCTTTTATTTAGACTAAGGATTATTAGCTAGCCTTTAAACGTCTAAAGGCTGCGTTAGTAGTAATACTTTCACTCTGTTACTTTAATCTAGAATATAACACGAAGATTAAGACTAACGCCTCTAATAGGGTAGTAGTAGGAGTACTTTTATAGAAGTACTCTAATAATAGATAGTACCCTATTACCTTCTATAGTAAGACTCTATCTAGTTTAGAACTTAATTAGGAGATACATAACAAAGAACTATTTATAATTATCTAAGCGTTCTTATACTAGCGCGCTAAACTAACCTTAGTATAGCCTTATATCTAGGTGTTTACTAATTACTATTCTTTAGAGTACTTTATAAGTATAAAGGTTCTAAATTCTAGATAAGCTAAGTAAGTAGAAGTTATAGCTTCCTATAACTTTAGGATAGAATACACACCTAGGAAAAGTAATAAGCGTGTAGATATCCTTAGCTAATAAGAATAAGACCTTAAAGATCTTAAAGAGGCCTAGCGTAATAATAGGTTAAGAGTGCTTTTAGGTCCTACCTAACTTTATAACTAAATTAACTCCAAACTAGCTTAGACCTATCTTGTAGAGAAAACTCTATAAATCTTAGTAATTACTAGTCTAACACTCCTCTCTACTATCTACTATCTTAAGTCTTTAGAACTAATTAAGTCTCTATTATAATAGAATTAGAACTCCTTTAAAAAAGAATGTAGCTAATTGCTAAATTTATATTAGATAGAAAATAGACTCCTTCTCTATGCTAATTAGTTATGCGTTCTAGATAACCTTTTGCTTATTACTAAACTCATTTACAAAGTTTATAATCAAGTCTCCTCTACTTACCCTAGCGCTACTAAGACGTATTAGCTATTATTATAATAGTACTACTAGAAAGGTATAGAAGCTACTTATAAGTATTATATCTAAAACTACATGCTATATTAAAGATTCTACCTATAATAAACCTATTAATAAGGCTTCCTTTACCCCCTTCTAATACTAAACTAACCTATACAGCACCTATGTATAGATTTTAAATCATTCCCTCCTAGCTACTTAGGGTATAACTAAATCCTAGTTATTATTAATTAGTTATCTAAGTAAGTAATCTCTATCCCTTGCTATAAAATAATTAATGCCTAAGGATTAGCTTATCTATTTATTTAATAGGTATACTACTTTAGACACACTCTAGATAGTATTATATCTAACTAAGGACTATAATTTATTTCTAGCTTCTAGGCAGAATTCTGTTAAATTATTAGTGTAAAGATTAAGTTATCTACAGCCTACTATAAGTAGATAGATAGATAAATAGAGATTATAAATAAGTATATTAACTAAAGATTATACCCTTTTATAAACTATTATTAGGATAACTAGAGTAAGTTACTACTAATTATAGACTATGTCTAAATTTCCTTACTATACGCGTCTATTAGTATAACACTATATTAACTTCTATTTAGGTTTAAACTATGTTAGAGTTAGGATTAGCAAAGAACACTAACTTTAGTTCCTTAGGAAAAAGTTAATTATAAGGAAGCCCTTGCCCTTACTACCTAAATACATAATGCTTAGAAGTAAGCTAAGGAGAGTATAGAAAAGGCTTAGGACTAAATAAGATCTATAGTTAATTGCTATTATTAACCTATTAACTAGGACGTAGGCAACGAGGTATATTTATTTACTAGAAATCTTACTACCTTGCATCTAAGCTAAAAGCTATCTAAATAGTAGGAGGGCCCCTTTAAAGTACTAGAACAAGTTAGTTATTCTTATTGCCTTAAGTTACTACCTAGATCTTATATCTATAACGTCTTTAGGCTAGACATTCTTTATAAAGATCCTAAGGATCCCCTTCCTAGCTAAGAAGCTCTTAAAACCCTAGCTATCCCTATTTAGAGAGTAGAGGAATAGGAGGTTAAAGAAATCCTTGCTAGTAAAGTGTACTAAAAAACTTTAAAGTATAAAGTTAAGTAGGTTAGATATAATTAAGACCTTATCTAGTATCTAGCCTTAAACTTTATACAAGCTCTTTATAAGTTAAAGGCTTACTATAATAAGTATCTTAATTAGTCTAGACCTCTATAAGCTTTAGATAAGTAGATTATAGCTTAAGAAAAAGGTATAGATAATCTAGAGTTACTATAAGATAATTAAGTATAGTTATAGACCTTTTTATATTATGCTAACTTATTATATAAGATATTTAAGAACTAATATCTACTATTAAGACCTTCTTTAAGGCCTAGTAAAACTATTAGTTTAAGACTATAGGAGTATAAAAGCCCTTATAGACCTACTCCTCTATAGCCTCCCCTAGGCTTACCTCTAAATTAGAGGCTTCTAGGACTCTATAACTAAGACTACTATCTAGTAATAATAGTACTAACTCTATCTTCTTTATAAACCTGCTGCTAGGTTTATAAGGGACTACTTTCTTCTTCTTCTTCTTCTTCTTCTTCTTCTTCTTCTTCTTCTTCTTCTTCTTCTTCTTCTTCTTCTTCTTCCTCTTCTTCTTCTTCTTCTTCTTCTTCTTCTTCTTCTTCTTCTTCTTCTTCTTCTTCTTCTTACCCTTATCCTTAGGCTTTAGGGTAGGTTTAGGACTACTAGATAACTAGAATAGTTACTACTTATCTAAGTTATTCTAGAAAGTTTAAACTTTATCCTTTAGCTTATAGACCTCCTCTACTAGGGTCTAGTTTAAGTCTACTAGGATCTAATTCTACTTTACTATAGTATAGTAGTTTACTAGGAGTAGCTTAGTAGGCTCTATACCTTTAGCTTATATACTTACTACCTGTATATAAACTAATAAGACTATTACTACCTTCTTTACCTCTCTCTAAAGCTTCTCCTTCTTAGCCTCCTAGGCCTCCTTCTTATCCTCTAAGATAGGAGCTACCTTCTCTATTTCTTTAACCTCCCTTATTTACTCTAGCCTAGTGTTAAGCTTTATAAATTCTAGTCCTATATACTAGGGTACCTATTATAGTTAGTTAAGTATATAAGGACTAGATACTAAAGCTTACTAGCTTATATGTCTTATTTTAAAGTCTATAATATACACACTTCTTTAAGCCCATTAACTTAAAATAATAATTAATAAATATACCTTAGGCTAGTGTCTATACTATACGTAAATAAATATACCCTAGGCTAGCACTTATACTATACGTAAATAAATACTATAATAGGCCTTAGCTAAAGCCCTAGGGGGTATAGGAATAGGCATTATATATAAGCTATTACATATTAGCTTTAGGATTATAAAAGAAGTACTATTAGAGTAATAGTAAGTAACTTATAAATAGAGATAGGGTGCGTAAGGAAGAGAAAGAGGGATTAAACTTTTACATTAATATATACTAGCTACTAGCACGCCTACTAATTAAGCGTTACTATAGTAATATTAGTAAAATAGTAAATATAAAAGTTATATTTACCTTAGAAAAAGATAGGACTTAACCTAGATAGAGTTTAGATAGGTTCTAGGGCCCTTATAGAGACCTTAGATAGGGACTATCTAATTTTAAAAAGGAGGGTAATATAATAAGTATATCTTGCATTATTATCTCTATAGTATAAGAAAGTAAGGATTTAAGGCCTATTCTTAATAGACCCTATTTAGAGCCTATTTAGGATTACCTCTTAGGTTAACTTTAATATTATAGGACTATATAGTAATATTTAAGGAAGAGGTTAGATAAGATCCTTAGTAGCCTCTAAAAGGCCTCTAAACTAGTGTATATAAAGTCTCCCTATCTTACTCTACTTAGAGGATATACTTTTCTTATCCCTTTATACTAGACCTATAGGAATAAGACTATTCTATTACTTAACTCTATACGTACTCCTATATACTTTTAAGTAAAGTTAAGCTCCTTTTAGATACCTTAATACCTAAGTTATTATAATTAGTCTTATATAACTTAGAAAGGGTTATAGTAAGCCTTAATATCTATATATATATATACTACTACTACTACTACTACTACTACTACTACTACTACTACTACTACTACTACTACTACTACTACTACTACTACTACTACTACTACTACTACTA
>MU006289.1:0-177777 GCA_010093695.1 Plenodomus tracheiphilus IPT5 | reverse complement strand
ACTACTACTACTACTACTACTACTACTACTACTACTACTACTACTACTACTACTACTACTACTACTACTACTACTACTACTACTACTACTACTACCCTCTATTAATAATAAGCCCTAGTAGTTATAAACACCTAGTAATACCCTTAAAATAGGGTTATAGTTAATACTTATAAAGGTAAAGATTTAGAGGCATATAGATAGCTTACTAACTTTAATAATTAAGGCCTTTAAAAAGCTAGCTAAAGGCGTAGTAGTAGTAGCATATAAGCTAGTATTAGCCTAAAAGTAGATTACTAAGCTTTAAGTAGTAAATAAGGCTGCTACGCGACGTAAATTATATAAAAGGAAGTAGGTTTAAGAGGAAGGTACCCTTATAGTTAAGGATAGCTTACGCCTAGCAGCTCTATGTTACGATCCCTGTATCAGCCCCGAAAACAGCCTATGGGAACAACCCTAGAAGCGCTGGCCCAAGTAGCAACCACCTCTGACAGTAGTCATGTGACTGATAGCTCTGCGCGCGACTATCATGACTACCAATAGTTCACGTGACGACTATCGCTCGCGATGCTCACGACTACTAGAACTATCATGACAAGTATATAGTGTTAGGCAATAAGCTCCTATAGCTTATTATATTTAACTTACCTAAATAATAGGAAGCAATACATTATTCTTACTACTTAACCTTCTTGATACTCTTTATAGAAGCGCACTCTTACTGTCTTAGTACTAAGTACCTCCTATCTACGTTCCTCTAACATTCATACTTAAGAACTAACCTTTGCGTTCTAACACTAGCTGCTTTATATTGTAGCCACTTAGATCCTTACACTTTAAACACCTTAAATATAAGTAATACAAACATAGACACTCCTAAGTCCTCCTAGGCTAGAGGTAGTAGCATTTAAGGCGCCTGACCTGACCTCTACTATAGAGACAGGACTAAGCTCAAATCCTAGCTACTCTAATAGGACTAATACTTCTATATCAATAACTGCGTTGAAAAAGTTAACTAGGTTATGCTAGCATCCACCTACATAAGAGGAGATGCTGAGAAGTAGATTACACCCTTTATTAAGAGATATATAGATAAGAATATTAATAACAACATTAATAATAAATTAATAGAGGACTAGAACTTGTTTAAACCTAAGATTAGACAGGTTTTCTTGCCTATTAAGGAATCAGTCATTATAGAACAAAAAATACAGAACCTTTAACAAACTTGTTCTGCTGTAGACTACATAACCTAATTCTAGCAGTGCAAGGAATATCTTAAATAGGATGAACAGGCGCTAATGCATATATACTACTAAGGGCTTAAGCTAGCTGTATAAGCTAAGCTTATAAGAACTAGTTACTATATGAACTCCCTTAATAGCTTGATTAAAGAGACTATCTGTCTTAATAATAAACTCTACTATCTGTCATAATAATAAACTCTACAAGCTCGCGCTTAAAGAACAAAGCTATTCTAGGACAACACCTATACAGGACATTAACCCTAGACGTTATTAAAGGACTTAACCTAACTAAGGGCAATAACAATAACTATATAAACCCTAACCTTAGGGCGTTTACTAAACTTATAGCTACGAGCTAATGCACATTAATAATATAGTTAAAGGCAAGCCTAAGAAGAATTATAGAAAAAAGCAGTTTAATGATAAGAAAACAATCACCTGCTATGCTTATAGTAAAGAAGGCTACATGATCAAGGACTGCAGATCTAAGAATAAAGTTATTTGCTAAATTAATATAGTAAGCTATAGTACTCCCTAAGAGACTATAGATAATAAGTAGACTGTACTTAACTCACTCACTAAACTAGACGTAATAGACAGGACGACGCCTATTCCTAAAGTCTTAACTAACCCCTTAGAAATGCCTAAATAATATAACTAGAAGGAAGCTCTAATTAAGCTATCTAAATCTAAACTTAAGGACCCTAAAGAAGAAACAATGCTCAATGCATTAAAATAGGCTTAAGGCAGAATAGATCAAGTTAACTAATACGCACGATTAAAGAAATACCTATCTAACGTATAAGAACTAGTAGAAGAATTAGAGTATTAACTTGTTAAGACAAAGACACTAAAATAATAAATTATTAACATTAAACAAAACCTCTATTAGACTAGAAAAGTGGCCTACTACAAAAAATACGATTAAACAAACCTAAAAGTACGAATAGACATGTTAGAAGAATCTCTCTAGGAAAACATCAACGCCCTTAAGAAAGACAACAATCGTGACGTACTAATACTAGTACTTAACCAAGAAGAAGAATTAACACAAGCCAAGAAAGGCCTACTCTAATAGGAAACCTTAGACACTAATAAGTATAATTCTGCTACAGAATACCTTACTAAGGATAAGAAGGCAGAAAGGTTTAAGTCTAGGCACTAGAAAGCCTTACCTTTCGCGCACAACACACGATGGAAGAAGCACTATAATGCTATTTAGCAAATGTTCTAGGAAATATAGGAAATCTAGACCTATCTAGTTAAAAATCAGAAGGAACTCTAAGAGCAAGCTAGAGGAGCTACCTAGAGTGTCCTGTAGGCAACATAAGAGTTAAGAAAGTTAGGAAACCTTAAATAAATAGCTAGCGCTAAAGCTGCCTTAGCTAAGATTTAAGAAGAACTTAAGGAACAACTCACCTACAAAGAATACTAACAGTTGCTACCCTAAGAAGAGCAGGAAGAGTACTAGATAGACAAAGCCATAGAACAATACTAGCAGCAACAGGCTAAGGTAACTATGTAAGCAGAACTATAATAGTACAAAGAAAAAGTACAGTCTGCATAGAAGGAGAGACGCCAGAGCGCATAACACAGCTAGAGTAATACTCTACTAAGTTATCTAGATAACTAGCAGAACCTATAACATAGAATTATGTCCTAGAGTTTATGTACGCATGACTAGTGTGCAGTACATTATTTAGATAAAATTAGAGCAAGCTATTTTCTACACAGGTTCGCCTAGTGCACTAACTAAGCTTATAACTGTATAGACAAAACTTGCCCTAAGCACCTTTAGGATAAATAAACTAGCAGCTACTTTCTAAATCTTAACAACCCTAACGCAGTAATACAGATGCAGTTAGTAGTTAATAGAAGCTGCTACAACTAAGACTAGCATACCTGCCTTAACTCTGAATGTAAAAAGCACGCTAACGTAAAAGCACTCTACAGATATAGAGATTAGACTTTTTTAAGGAAACGTCTAGCCCTAGGATTAAAGGACAATCTATTTGTTTAGTTAACCCTGTGGGACTTATTAAGCTCCTAGTAGAGCTGAATGGACTCTGCCTAAAGGCAATAATTAACTCTAGTTATTAAGGAAACTTTGTATCCACGCGCATAGCAACCTTAGCCAGACTAAAGTTACTAAGGAAACAAAGCCCTTACCCTATAAATGTCATTAACAGCAAGAATATGCCAGGCTAACCTACAATTAACTAGGAGGTCAAGAGGTTAAAGCTAAGAGTCTAGAATCACTAGGAAATCATAGACCTAGACGTGTTAGACAACATGTTACACGACTTGGTGCTAGGTTTACCTTAGCTAATAGAGTATAACCTATGAATTAACTAGAAGTTAAAGAAACTCTAATTTAAGTGCTGTAGGAACAACATAACTATAAGCCCGCCTACGTATTAGCAGCAATTAATAGCAGATAAGAAGATAATTAGTTATATCGCTTCGCACAAGGACATCCTTACAAAACAAGGGTCTAACTCTGCAGATACTAATAAGAGTCTATTAGATTAACAAGCGAGAGTATTAGAGAAACGCGTAACTCCTAAAATCCCTACTAAGTATAAAGAATTCAAGTTACTCTTTTAGGAAGAGACAAGTGCAGCTGCATTGCCTGAGCATAAGCCCTAGGATTATAAGATTATCCTGCAGGAAGGAAAGCAACTAACTTTCAGACCAATCTATAGACTATTAGAAAAAGAACTTAAAACGCTGCGAGATTACATCAAGGTAAATCTTAAGAAAGGATTTATTAGACTATTAGAATCCTTAGCAGGATACCTAATCCTCTTCGTACTAAAGAAGAATAGCAAGCTACAATTATGTGTTAACTACTAGAAACTTAACAACATAACAATTAAGAATTAATACCTACTACCTAACATCTTAGAGTTAAGGGATTAATTAGCCTATGCGAAGATCTTTACAGCATTAGATCTAAGAGGCGCGTACAACCTTATACGCATAAAGGAAGGCAAAGAATAGAAGACAGCATTTAGAACACGCTACAGACACTACAAATATATAGTAATGCTATTTAGTCTTACTAACGCCCTAGTAACATGTTAAGCACTTATTAATAATATATTAAGAGAGTACTTAGATATATTTATTATTACATACCTTAACAACATCCTTATGTATTTAAGTAACCCTTAGGAGCATATTAAGCACGTAAGAAAAGTTCTAACTGCTCTTAGTAAGTATAACTTACGTCTTGAACCTAATAAATGTAAATTTTACAAAGAAGAAGTAGAGTTCCTTAGATGCACAGTTAGCATCTATGGAGTTAAGATAAGTAAAGATAAGATCAAGGTAGTTAAGGAATAGCCTACACTAAAGACTGTTAAAGACATTTAGTTATTCTTAGGATTTGTTAACTTTAATTAACAATTCATCTAGGATTTCTCTAAGAAAGCACTCCTGCTAATAAAGCTTACAAAAAAGGAATAAGCTTAGGAATAGAAGAAGAAATAAGAAAAGGCATTTAACAACTTAAAGGAAGTATGCATAGCACTACTAGTGTTAGTACCCTTCTAAAGTAGAGAACTATTATACTTTAAGATAGACGCTTTAGACCTTACAGTAGGTGCAGCCGCGAAACAGCTACAAGATAGCAAATAGCACCCTATTGCGTACTATTCTAGGAAATTTATAGCACCTAAAGAAAATTATAATATACATAATAAAGAATTAATAGCTATAGTAGATGTATTTTAGCATTAGAGGATCTACGCAGAAAGCTACTTAGACCTTAAAGTCTATACTAACTACAAGAACTTAGTAAACTTCACAACAACTAAAACCCTCAATTAAAGACAAGTATAATAGGCAGAGCTTTTAGGTTAATACAAGTTTAAAATTATCTACACACTAGGAAAAGATAATAGTAGAGTAGACGCGCTTAGTCAACGAACTAACATTGCTAGAACAAAGAACATTATTAATGATGCAATCCTTAAAGATAACCTAGATAGATTATTAGGACCTGCTAGATCAATTAGTGCAGTACTTACTATTGCACCTAAAGTACTAGAAGAACTTCAGGAAGCAGTTATTTAAAGCTATCACGACGACCCTGTACACAGTCACCTAGGCATTTAAAGAATAATAGAACTTATCTTAAGGAACTACTAGTTCAGCAACATGAAGGAAAAGGTTGCTGAGTTTATTAAGAAATGTGCAGACTATTAGAAGAACAAACACAGTACCTACGCACCTTATGGCGAGATGTAAGCACTTAAGTTACCTACAGCACCTTAGGAAGACATCTCTATAGACTTTGTAACAGACCTACCACTGTCAAGAGATCTAGTAACTAGATTCGCATACAATGCAATCATGCTAGTAATTAATAGATTTATGAAAGGAGCAGAGTACGTACTATTTAGAAAAGACTTCACAGCAGTACAGCTAGCCCATATCTTCCACAATCAAATCATTAGGCATCACAGAATTCTAAAATCAATCATTAGTAACAGAGACAAGCTCTTTACGTCTAACTTTTAGACTGCGCTTCTTGCTGGTATCAGAACACAACAAAAACTATCCACAGCCTTTTACCTAGAAACAGACAGACAAACAGAATAAATAAACTATACTATAAAGGCCTACCTACAGATGTATGTAAACTAACAACAAGACAATTAGGTTTTACTATTACCTGCCACGCAATTAGCCTACAATAACAAAGTATCAGAAGCTACAGGTAAATCACTATACTTTGCTAATCACAGAAAACACCTAAACCTATTTACAAGGACATTACTATCACTAAAAACAGAAGCAGCCATGCTTACAGCTAGAGAACTAAAGAAAGTTCATAAACAAATAAGCCAAGCGCTTAAGACTGCTTAACGCAATAGCATTTCACATGTTAATAAAAAGAGAAAAATAGCACCTTAGCTAAAAGAGGGGGATAAAGTATATCTTCTTACAAAGAATCTACGCACAACACAACTAAATAAGGGTTTAGATCACATTAAAGTTAGACTATTTTTAATCAAGAACTAGAAGGGACTAGTTACGTACACACTTAACCTTCTACCTAACGCTAGAATACATCCTAGATTCTACATCAAGATGTTAGAATATGCTAACCCTTTAACTCTGTTGCAAATAACATTCCATTATAAACCACAGGAAGAAAACAAGTTTAAAGTTAAAAAAATAATAACACACCAAGGAATCCAAGGCAATAAGGAGTACCTAGTTAAGTAGTTAGGATAACGTACTTTATAAGCGAGCGGGCCATACAAGCGAGTGGGCCACCTAACCAACTTTGCGCACCTCTACAGGCGTATTTCTCAACAACGCGCTAATATAATATATAGATATTAACAGAGTAGATTAAGCAGTATCTTAAGTATCTTTCTTGCACGTACGAGAGTTATGCCTAGTCTCCCTGCACCTTGTACAGCGCGCCAGGGCCTGGCGGCTAAGGCCTAATTGCCCTCCTCCTTGACGCTCTTTATGAGCAATCTGCTGATCAGCCTCACGTTAAGCAAGTAGATCCTCTCCAGTACCCTTTGTTAATACTCCTTGCTTCTGTATACGCTTCTTTTTACGCTGTCTGCGCTTTGTTGCTGCCTCATTAGCCTTCTTAAGGCTAGTAATCTGATTACGCATCAGCTTAGCTGAGAGCATCATTACCTCTGCCCCCTTCTTAAGCTGGCTAATTGCCTCAATAATTGAGGCTAGTAATAAGCTCTTGTGCCTTCGTACGCGATTACGTATTAATGTTAATTAAGCCTTAAGCTCACGTATATTGCTTAGTGTACGAGCCTCCCAGGGAGCCTCTGGGAGAGAAGCTGGAGTAGGCGTACGCAGCTGTACGTCAAGCTTTAACAGGACAGCGTCTGGCTAGAGAGGTACAAGGCCTGCGCCTTAAAAGGCTGAGCTAATATTGGCTGGTGTGAACGCCTGTACAAAGGCTGTCTTAAAGGCTGGCAGAAACTCAAGCTTAGTAATGTGGTTAATGTGGTGGCAGATTAGAGCCTTAACCTCACGACTGTACGCGCGCTTCAACGGCGAGAAGCAGCTAACGTCAAGAGGCTGCAGCAGGTGTAATGAGTGAGGTGGCATATAGAGCGTGTAGATATTATTCTCCTTGCAAAGCTCTTGAAACTTAAGAGAGTGGTGGCTCTTATAGCCATCAAGGACAAGCAGCTGACGCGCACCTACGTTGCGAGTCCTTGTGTGAGCATTAAAGTGCTTCAGCCATGCAACGCCTATCTCGTTGTTTATCTAGCCATTGTCGCTAACAGCTATTGCCCAGTCGCGTGGAATCTCTGCCTCCTCATACTAGGCTGACAGGTGATACTTGCTAGCAAAGATGAGGAATGGTGGGACTAACCAGCCTGCTGAGTTGATTGCCGCAATTAACGTCACCCACTCACGATTACCAGGCTAGATAGCCTTTGGCCTGCCTCTCCTCTCTGACGCTGTTACGACAAGCTGAGTTGTAATCTTCCCTATCATGAAGCCAGCCTTGTTAAAGTTGTAGACGTCCTCATTACAGATGCTATACTTGGCCTTCGTCTGCTCTACAAGCTTAAACCAGCCTTGCATAAGGACAGGATCCTCACACAGAGCCCTCTGTCTGTCGTACGCTCGATTGAAACGCGTTGTAAGACTGTCTGTACGCTTGACAAAGTTGCGCGCCCAGTGGACGCTAACCTGGCCTGCGCTACGCGTAGCCAGCAGTCTATCAGCCATATCGCGTATAGCTGCATAGGTAGGCGCAAATCCACGTTAGTCCAAGTCAAGTATATGATAGACTATTACCTCCTCCTCTACCTGGGTGAGCTTCTTTGAGTTGGGCTGACAATCGCGTCGGGCGCGCGTCCCAGCGCGTTAGCGTTGGAGGGTGGCTCGGGAGACTTCGTACGTCTAGGCAGCAGATCTCTTAGTTAATATTTGGCGTTGATTAAGAGCTGAGATTGCAAGGTATATATTAGGCTCACAAGAGCCCTTTTGGGTGTGGTTAGGGGGGGCCATAGTTGATCAAAGGTGTAGAGGTGCGCAAAGTTAGTTAGGTGGCCCACTCGCTTGTATGGCCCGCTCGCTTATAAAGTACGTTACCCTAACTTAGAAAACATATAGGAACTAGAAACAAACCTTATAAACTGCTGCTAGCTTCTGGCACAGTATTACTATGCTACCTAGTAACATAGGAACTAGGTTCTGCAGGGGCTAACGTTTGTTCTAAATCCTAGTTTAAGGATTCTAAAGCCTTAAGCTTATCTAATATAGGCAGACTAGCATCAAAGATATACTATTCTTCGCAACAAAGAGCTAGCTTCTGCTTTTAAATCTGTTGCAGCTTGTTACGACAGGCGCGCATTTAGAGGACTACTAACTCCGCTTCTATTTTATCCATCACTAACGCGGCCTCCTCTAACTCCTCCTGCTATTCTAACTCCTTCACCTAACAATCAAGCTTAGAGAAATCTAGTATTAGGATTTCCTGTAGGACACATTCTTTCGCACCTATATATTTGCAATTTCTACATTTCTTACTTAAAGACAAGAGCTTACAAGGCAAGCTCTTCTGTATACAACAGGCGTAGGACACTATAGTAAATAAACCCTTATTATTAATACAATCACCTTAGAGATAATAATAATAAACAGCCTAGGAACTTATAAGGACATAAGCTAAGAAGGGGAGGATAGTGTTATAAACCTTAAGACAGGACTGTAGCATTTAAGAACACAGACAACCCTAGGCCACCAAGGTATAACCAAGCGCAGGGACTACAGTACGCTAAAGATATCACGTAACAATTCTTACAAGTCTTATTCAGTCTTATAGATTCTTGTTATAAGAAACTATAAGAATACACAAGAAAGCATAAGGGCTATAAGAAGGCTTAAGTATATAGCAAGGCACAATAGACTCTTACAGTCAATTGTGTTTAACCTGAATAATAGGAAGCAATACATTGTTCTTACTACTTAACCTTCTTGATACTCTTTACAGAAGCGCCCTCTTACTATCTTAGTACCAAGTACCCCTCGTCCACGTTCCTCTAACATTCATACTCAAGAACTAACCTTTGCGTTCTGACACCAGCTGCTTTATATTGTAGCCACTTAGATCCTTACAAATAGTACAAAGAAAAAGTATGGTCTGCATAAAGAGAGAAACGCTAGAGCGTATAACATAGCTAGAGTAATACTCTACCAAGTTATCTAGATAACTAGCAGAACCTATAATATAGAATTATGTCCTAGAGTTTATATATGCATAACTAGTATACAGCACATCATTTAAATAAAATTAGAGCAAGCTATTTCCTACACAGGTTTACCTAGTGTACCTACTAAGCATATAACTATATAGATAAGACTTGCCCTAAGCACCTTTAGGATAAACAAACTAGCAGCTACTTCCTAAATCTTAACAACCCTAACGTAGTAATATAGATGCAGTTAGTAGTTAATAGAAGTTACTATAACTAAGACTAGTATACTTATCTTAACCTTAAATGTATAAAGCACGCTAAAGTAAAAGCACTCTATAGATATAGAGATTAGACTTTTTTAGGGAAACGTCTAGCCCTAGGATTAAAGAATGATCTATTTGTTTAGTTAACCCTATAGGACTTATTAAGCTCCTAGTAGAGCTAAACAGACTCTGCCTAAAGGTAATAATTAACTCTAGTTATTAAGGAAACTTTATATCCACGCGCATAGCAACCTTAGCCAGACTAAAGTTACTAAGGAAACAAAGCCCTTACCCTATAAATATTATTAACAGCAAGAATATACTAGGCTAACCTACAATTAACTAGGAGGTTAAAGGTTTAAAGCTAAAAGTCTAAAATCACTAGGAAACTATAGACCTAGACGTGTTAGATAACATGTCACATGACTTGGTGCTAAGTTTACCTTAGCTAACAGAGCATAACTTACAAATCAACTAGAAGTTAAAGAAACTCTAATTTAAGTGCTATAGGAACAACGCAACTACAAGCCTACCTGCGTATTAGCAGCAATTAATAGTAGATAAGAAGATAATTAGTTATATTGCTTTGCACAAGGATATCCTTATAAAACAAGGGTCTGACTCTATAGATACTAATAAGAGTCTATTAGATTAATAAGCAAGAGTATTAGAGAAACGCGTAACTCCTAAGATCCCTACTAAGTATAAAGAATTCAAGTTACTCTTTTAGGAAGAGACAAGTGCAGCTATATTACCTAAGCATAAGCCCTAGGATTATAAGATTATCCTACAGGAAGGAAAGTAACTAACTTTTAGACTAATCTATAGACTATTAGAAAAAGAACTTAAAATACTGTAAGATTACATTAAGGTAAATCTTAAGAAAGGATTTATTAGACTATTAGAATCCTTAGCAGGCTACCTAATTCTCTTTATACTAAAGAAGAATAGCAAGCTATAATTATATGTTAACTACTAGAAACTTAACAATATAATATTAAAGAATTAATACCTACTACCTAATATCTTAGAGTTAAGGGATTAACTAGCCTATGTAAAGATCTTTATAGCATTAGATCTAGGAGGCGCGTATAACCT
This sequence comes from Plenodomus tracheiphilus IPT5, assembly GCA_010093695.1. Classification (NCBI taxonomy): domain Eukaryota; kingdom Fungi; phylum Ascomycota; class Dothideomycetes; order Pleosporales; family Leptosphaeriaceae; genus Plenodomus; species Plenodomus tracheiphilus. The sequence goes on along the minus strand of MU006289.1, from coordinate 166,965 downwards.
TATACGCATAAAGGAAGGCAAAGAATAGAAGATAGTATTTAGAACACGCTACAGACACTACAAATATACAGTAATACTATTTAGTCTTACTAATACCCTAGTAATATATTAAGCACTTATTAATAATATGTTAAGAGAATACTTAGACATATTTATTATTATATACCTTAATAACATCCTTATATATTTAAGCAACCCTTAGGAATACATTAAGCATGTAAGAAAAGTCCTAACTACTCTTAGCTAGTATAACTTACGCCTTAAACCTAAAAAATGCAAATTTTATAAAGAAGAAGTAGAGTTCCTTGGATGTATAGTTAGTATCTATAGAGTTAAGATAAGTAAAGATAAGATTAAGGTAGTTAAGGAATAGCCTACACTAAAGACTGTTAAAGATATTTAGTTATTTTTAGGATTTGTTAACTTTAATTAATAATTTATCTAGGACTTCTCTAAGAAAGCACTCCTGCTAATAAAGCTTATAAGAAAGGAATAAGCTTAAGAATAGAAGAAGGAATAAGAAAAGGTATTTAACAACTTAAAGGAAGTATGCATAACACTACTAGTGTTAGTACGCTTCTAAAGCAGAGAACTATTATACTTTAAGATAGACGCTTTAGACCTTACAGTAGGTGCAGCCGCGAAACAGCTACAAGATAGCAAATAGCACCCTATTGCGTACTATTCTAGGAAATTTATAGCACCTAAAGAAAATTATAATATACATAATAAAGAATTAATAGCTATAGTAGATGTATTTTAGCATTAGAGGATCTACGCAGAAAGCTACTTAGACCTTAAAGTCTATACTAACCATAAGAACTTAGTAAACTTTATAATAACTAAAACCCTTAATTAAAGACAAGTATAATAGGCAGAGCTTTTAGGTTAATATAAGTTTAAGATTATCTATACACTAGGAAGAGATAATAGCAGAGTAGACGCGCTTAGTTAATAAACTAACATTACTAGAACAAAGAACATTATTAATAATGCAATCCTTAAAGTTAACCTAGACAGATTATTAGGACCCACTAGATTAATTAGCGCAGTACTTACTATTGCACCTAAAGTACCTAAAGAACTTTAGGAAGTAGTTATTTAAAGCTACTATAATAACCCTGTACATAGTTACCTAGGCATTTAAAGAATAATAGAACTTATCTTAAGGAACTATTAGTTTAGCAACATAAAAGAAAAGGTTGCTAAGTTTATTAGGAAATGTGTAGACTGTTAGAAGAATAAACACAGTACCCACGCACCTTACAAAGAGATATAAGCACTTAAACTACTTATAGCACTATAGGAAGACATCTCTATAGACTTTATAACAGGGCTCCTACTATTAAAAGATCTAGTAACTAGATTTATCTATAACTTAATTATAGTAGTAGTTAATTAATTTATAAAAGCAGCAGAGTATATACTATTTAGAAAAGACTTTATAGCAGTATAACTAGCTTACGTCTTCTATAATTAGATTATTAGATACTATAGAATCCTAAAATTAATTATTAGCAATAGAGACAAGCTCTTCATATCTAACTTTTAGACTACGCTCCTTACTATTATTAGAACATACAGGAAATTATCCACTACATAGCACCTAGAAACTAAAAGGCAAATAGAAAGAATAAACCATACTATAAAAGCCTACCTACAGATATATATAAACTAATAACAAGACAATTAGGTTTTGCTATTACTTACTACGCAATTAGCCTATAACAATAAAGTATTAGAATCTACAGGAAAATCACTATACTTTGCTAATCACAGAAAACACCTAAATCTATTTACAAGAATATTACTATTACTAAAAATAGAAGTAGCTATGCTTACAGCTAAAGAACTAAAGAAAGTTTACAAATAAATAAGCTAAGCGCTTAAGACTACTTAACGTAACAGCATTTTACATGTTAATAAAAAGAGGAAAACAGCACCTTAGCTAAAAGAGGGGGATAAAGTGTATCTTCTTATAAAGAATCTACATATAACATAACTAAACAAGGGTTTAGATTATATTAAAGTTAGACTATTTTAATTAAGAACTAGAAAGGACTAGTTACGTACACACTTAACCTTCTACCTAACATAAGAATATATCCTAGATTCTATATTAGAATAGTAGAATATGCTAACCCTTTAACTCTATTATAAATAACATTCTATTATAAACCCTAGGAGGAAAACAAGTTTAAAGTTAAAAAAATAATAACACACTAAGGAATCTAAGGCAATAAGGAATACCTAGTTAAGTAGTTAGGATACCCTAACTTAGAAAACACATAGGAACCTAAGATAAACCTTATAAACTACTACTAGCTGCTAGTATAGTATTAAAGGAAGGCGTAGCATGTCTATGCTCTGCTATAGACTAGTCTAACAGACTTAACGTTGCCTACATAGTTAGTAAAAAGGCCCTACTAATAGAAGCTACAGGACAGTCTAACATCTCTAAGTTTACATCTTCTCCTTTAGCCTCTAACTCTAATATAAGGCACAAAGCCTTCTACTACAAACGCTCTTTTACCTATTCTAGAATTTTCTTATTCTATAATAACTAAGAAATAACAGTTACAAGTAACTATTTATCCTTATTAACCTTCTTTTAATATTCCTCTTAAGTCCTATCTAACAACTCCTAAGACATGTTTACACATGCCTTACCTAGATAAGTGCATTTAGCACACTTTAACTTTAAATTTAGTATAATATAGTAATTATACCCTCTAAGAAAATAATAATTATAAGGAACTTTAGCAATAGTATTGCAGGTAAGGATTTTAAAGTAAAGGTAGATTTAGTATTTACAGGAATTAGATAACATAGCGCAGACACTAGCTTAAGAGATGCAGGGCAGCTGCACTAATTAAGAAGTACTAACAGTATCACGTGATTTAAGAATAAACCCCTAGAAGGAGGAGGATAGTATTATAATCCCTATATTAGCCCTAAAAACAGCCTATAGGAACAACCCTAGAAGCGCTAGCCTAAGTAGTAACTACCTCTAATAGTAGTTATGTAACTAATAGCTCTGCGCGCAACTATTATGACTACTAATAGTTTACGTAATAACTATCGCTCGCGATGCTCATAACTACTAGAACTATTATAACAAGTATATAGTGTTAGGCAATAAGCTCCTATAGCTTATTTTGTTTAACTTACCTGAATAATAGGAAGCAATACATTGTTCTTACTACTTAACCTTCTTAATACTCTTTACAGAAGCGCACTCTTACTATCTTAGTACTAAGTACCTCCTATCCACGTTCCTCTAACATTTATACTTAAGAACTAACCTTTACGTTCTAACACTAGCTGCTTTATATTGTAGCCACTTAGATCCTTACACTCTAAGGGACTTTAGGGCGCGTAGTAATAGAAAGAAGGTAAGTAAGAGAGTACGCGCTAATAGAGGCTAGGCTACTTAACAACGCTGTGTAAGGATCTAAGTAGCTACAATATAAAGCAGCTAGTGTCAGAACGCAAAGGTTAGTTCTTAAGTATAAATGTTAGAGGAATGTAGACAGGAGGTACTTAGTACTAAGATAGTAAGAGTGCGCTTCTATAAAGAGTATTAAGAAGGTTAAGTAGTAAGAATAATGTATTACTTCCTATTTAGTAAGGTTAAATACAATAAGCTATAGGAGCTTATTGCCTAAGATTATATATATAACAATCCTAATGTCCTATTATCTCACAGAGTCCTATGTTATCCTAAGCGTGATACTCTATAGGATTGTGTAGGACATCGTGGGACACACGTAATACTGTCCCACGCCAATCTTCTGCCAAGCGTGTAGGATCACGTGCCCTGCGGGGTGGCGTTATCTATTGGTCCTAATATGCTGACCTTCTTGCTGACCGTCTCAAGGTGATCCCTATAATCACTTTGCTACTTAGACTTGCCGTGCCCCTTCCATCAGGTTCGTAACACGCTGTAGACGCTGTAATAAGGCAGGATATAATATGTGCACGTATAAGAATAAAGTAAAAGTAGCTATAGAAGAGTAATTAATATAGCTTTATCCTATACAGAGCTAGAGTGCGCTGTAATAGGCTAAAATAGGGTAGTGTTTTAGTAGGGTCTTAGCATAGTGTCTAGCATGCCTGTGTGTCTAGCATGCCTGTAAGGTACGTTATAGAATTGTATTTTAAGCTATTATATACTATGTAGGCCTAAAGTGTGCTATATTAAGCTAAAATAGTGAGGTGTTTTAGTAGGGTCTTGGCATAGGTGCGCTGACTACCCGTGTGCGCTGACTACCTGTGAGGTACGTTACGCGTCTAGGCGCTATAGTAATTTAAGTGTACAGTTAACGCGTTGTTCTTGCATTGTTTTAGTGGGGTGCTTGGCGGACATAACTTTTGAAATATGACTGTAGTCTGCTCACAACGTCTTTAGGGTGACCGTAATAATTAAGACCTTCTCTTGCGTTCTATAGTACGCCTGCACTATGCTTTGATTGCTTTAAGATACCTCCATCGGGGCCTACTAGCAATCAGGGCTTCCACCCACCTGTTCTTGTCTTAAAGAGTCCCTCTGGATCTACATCTTCAGCTACCTTTTTAGCCAAAGCCCGACTCTGCGGTCGGAGTCTTCCGAAGTAGTCCTGGCGATAGAAGCCGTAGTTCATAAACACTGGCAAGTATACATCAGGGAGACTGCCCTCAGCCTGCCATTTAATGACCCTGTTTCGTACCCCCGTGTAGGTTGCTTCTATTGTATCTGCCATTGACTCGTAGAGTGACTGCGGTGTGAAGGCGTAGTTCAATTCAATGATGATACGATCTACATCCGCATCTGCATCGATAAGATCGGGACTTAGGTCTCTTGCTCTCTGCGCGATCTTTTTGGGAAATGGCTGCCATGCTATTGAAGCTACAATACCAGGAACGAGTAATGCTGCGCTCGAGATGTTGCGCCAGTGAGCATGTAAGCCCTCAATCACCTTGACCGCGTTTGCAGCAGACGGTAGAGGAATAGTCTCCGTCGCGATATCAACAACGTTTCCTTTGATGACTACCCAGTTACTCAACGCCATCAAATCAGCGTAGGTTCGTGTTCTCGTGGTGTCTAGTAACGGATTGACGTCGGTGAAATTGGTAAATAGTCCTGCTGGCGGCGATGGCCCATCGTAAAATAGAAATATGATCCAAGAGTCGATGACGTTCACGTTCCCACGCTCAGCAGTGACGATGACGGCAGCCTTGTCGTCTTCGTTGTATTCTGTCCAATCCCGAACTGCTTGCAGAAGCTGTTGATCTTTTTTGGGCGTACGCAGAAACACCAGGTTACCACCCCAGACGTCACCTTGCGGATGGGCCTGTAGCTTATAGTTGGTGATTATACCATAGTTGTTCCCGCCACCTTTAAGCGCCTGGTAAAGATCAGGGTGATTGTCGGCATTGACGTGTGCAAACGTGCCATTGGCAAACACAATCTCGAACTCCAACACCGAAGATGCTGCCCATCCGTATTGCGTAGACATGTAGCTGAGGCCTCCACCGAGAATCAGACCACCCACGCCTGTGTTGCCAATTCTACCGCCAACGAACGTCCAGCCAGTACCCTGCAATTTGGCAGAGATACCATCTAGACGATTGCCAGGTCCTACATCAACAACGCCCGTGGTTTGATCCAGAACTGCCTGGTCGAAGTGTTCCATCGCGACGAGAGGCCCACCGGCGACACTGGACCAGCCATTATTAGGATTGTGTCCTCCCGACTTGACAGCGAAAGGCTCTGAAGTATTCGCAAGGATCATTACGATCGTCGATACTTCTTCAACGGTCTTGGGGAAGATTATACATGAGGGCAGAAGCGCGGAGCATGACGTGGACCAGTATTGGGTCTGTTCCTCAATGTAGGCTGGGTTCAAAGCGTATGTTACATTGATGTATCCCAGAGCTTCAACCGAAGCGCAAGTGTCTGCGCTTATCGGTGAGAGGAAAAGAAGAAAGAGGAGCCAGAATATGAATTGCAACATCGTGGCCTGTAATGGATGCATGTACCAGCTGTGCTTCCAGAAGCTTTGTAGACATAAGGCTCCCTTATATACACGTATTTCGGAAGGCACGAAGACTAGAGAGCGCCCCTGGTGATGGGCAAGTCCAGATAGACGATTCTGTCATCTTGCATACACTACCAAGAACGATGTGCAGGTCTAGCAGAAACATAAAGTGCGATACAGCTTGGTATGTACATGCAAGTTCCTGGAAGAGTCAAGCGCAAGCCTCTCGGAATGTACCAGGTCATGTCATTGTTCGTGGCGTTCCAGGATAGAAGTAAGCGGCGCCTGCTTTCGATATTGCCTTTGAACAATGGACGGCATCAAAGGGTACTGAGCTGCGTTTGTATCAACGTACAGCTCACTTGAGTCCAGCCAGTCCAAAACTGTTTTACCCGCCATTGCCAATGCTCGTGTTCCTCCACCCGACCTTTTCCATGACCGCCTGGTTGGTCTGACAATATCCGGCATGGCTCCGGGTAATAGTTCGCGCCTACACCAACGTGCTGGCATGGCTTGGCACAAATTCCATTTTCCACTCGTCGCTTTTCCAGTCTACAATTAAAAACCGAGAGATTGCACGAGTAGCAATAATTCCAATGCGACATCTGGGTAATTTCTCGCTCGCGTGGTATTATCGCACCTCAGGCTGAATGTATCAGGAACCTGATTGTCCGGCATTTGTGCTCTGAACGTGGATGCCAGAATGAATGCGAGGAACGCTAGAGTTGTGAAGCTATCGCGACGACCTTTAGCATATTAGCGTAGCTTCAGCTCCTCTATGACCAGAATACTTATGAAAAAAATATCGAGCCGTCCCGTAGGACGGCGTGGCTCACCACCCACAGAGCAACCCTTGCCATGCGCTTCCATAGACGCGCTGACTATGTGTAAAGACACGCCCCCGTACCGACATTGAAATGAGCCCCCGGAGTTCGGCCTGGGAAGAATTGCGTAGAGGTGCAACGTGATGACCAAAGGTACAGTGGAAAATGATGCGATAGACCTGCGAGCTCGCGTGCGACAGGCTGAATGGATAGGCCTAGACCTAGACCTCACACGAGAGAGGTTCCATTTCAACAGTCTTTTACGGCGTACGTCACATGATGGCCAACACATGGTGTTCGCATGTACCGACTTGATCTGCCAGCTTTCCCCTGCATATCGATCCGTACAAGGGCCTTCTCTAGAAGACATTCAATGCGGTCAGGTTTTGTGCTCTGTCATATAGCCGCGTTGCGACAGAAGCTGGTCGTCAAGCCTTTTGGTACTACTCTCCTTCTACGTTACCTCAGCACCATTACCTCCAAGACCAGGGAGCACTCAAGGCTACTCTGCTAGTCAGGATGGCACAACGGCCGCGCAGCAAGTTCCCAGTGATGTCACCGGTGCGGACTGTTAGGCCCGGACGCTTCTCTCCGAGGGTAATAGCATGGCTTCCTGAGACTTGTCTTTGATTCCGCTCCTTCTGTTGTTATGTAGGGAGGGCATGTTGATACGGACAAAAGACATCCTCAAAAGCCGCATGTACAATCGTAACAGCGTTGAAAACTGCTCGACTGGAAAAGGTAGACGCTCGCCAATGCAGATGTAAACTGAATCTACATGTTGGCAATGAACGCGACTGGTCGGATATCACTGTGGGGTGACTAGTATCTGAAGGTTTTCAACCGTGACACAGAGTTCGTGAAGGTGTTGGTAGGAGCAAGGTTGAACGTCTGATGAGGACTTTCATCCGTATTGGAAAGCCGCTCGGGTGTCTTCGTCGTATCTGCGATGAGCTGTCGTGCACGAGATTTCATGCGGTGCAAACGAAGCAATCCAGGTCCAACCCATGTGGTCGAGCTCGAGTACCAAAGAGCAAGTGTTCAGCCTCAGATCCGGAGCCAGACGAACTGTCATCATTGACAACAGTAACCTGAGACGAATCGAGACCTCGCTAGGCTGTTGCCCTTCTGACGAGTGGATCTCGCGTCAGCCGAAGCCAAAACAGGGTCATGTGTCGTTTTGTGAGACTAGATCGGAATCAAGAACGTGCTCATCATCGGCTGACACTTGCGCTCATAGCAGCAAACGGGTACATGGTGGCTGCTGGTACTCGGCCTGGCTTCTACCGCACGATATCCTAGGACGAGGGTCTCATGCATGGACGGTATTCAAGACCCCAAAGTCAATCCTTCAAGCAAGGTGACCGGCGTCTTTCATCAGGAGTCGTCCTCGTTCCTACTGCACACCTATTGCGAACCTATCCATAGTGACCAGAGTCTGTTGCACAGATGGGGTGCCGACGTGGTTCTCGTATGAAAACTTTAACGCCCCAACAGGCACATGACACCCCACTTCGAGCTGATGCTCCCGTGCCTCGAATCTTCCTTTTGCACTCCATCTGCGAGTCGGTTTACTAAAGCAACCCGGCTGACATCCGGAGGCTATTCGAAAGGTCGGCGACATGACCGCGAAGCTATCTGTCTCGCTTGCCGAGACAGATACCGAAAGATGATTAGGGTTAAGATCCGAGCCTGTCCTCGTCACACACAACCTCGATGTGGCCAACGAGGTGCACAAGCCAACATGCAGACGGCCCATTAAGACCATGCTAAGAGGCTCAGGCGTGTGTCGACGCGTGCAAGTGTGTGAGGCGCAGCGAGCCGCATCCCGAGGGAAAGACAGACATCGGTAACTGTGGGGAAAGCGACATGCGGGGATGCTTGTTGGAAAGCGAGAGAAGACGTGACATCGAAAGGTGTGCTGCGCAACCGTCCCGCCGTCGATGACATGGTCAAAGAGCATCCGGGAGTGCTCGCAGGGTCCAGAATCCAATGAAGAAGTAACGAAAGGGCGTAGTGCATCGACAAGGAGTACGCCGTGGGGACATGGGTCGTCGGGGTGGTGTTGTATAATCGAGGGACGGCACGAGCAACGGACGCGCCTTGGATGAAGACGCGTCTGCTAGCGCGGATTATGCGTGCGGGCCAGGTCACGTGCAGTGGCGCCACTGCACGTGACTTCTTGGGCCTGGAGCGCCGGAGCCCTCGTGATGGCGCCCGCCTGCACAGGTGGAATGCACCTGGCATACAAGCACCTTTGCGCCTCCTTTTATTTCACCTACCTATGATATTACACGTATCCGCACAGACTAATGAATGTCACCAAAGAGGCCGTAGATGCAGCTGCAAACCTGCTGGGGCCATATCTCCAGAGTGACCGTACGCAACATGCAAGATCAGATCTCAAAGCCGGCGAGCTGGTGAAGAGGGCACTTTACCATCTGCAAGCCATCAACGCCGCCGATCTAACGGCAGATGCCAATGCGCCCTACGATGCGTCTCTCGCCGGTGTCGTGTATGGATTGCTCGATATGGTCACGCTACTGGGCATCATACCCAATTTATCTCCCGGGGTTGCCTTCAGTCAGCGCCCCAAATCTGTACTGTTTGCCACGTTCGCGTCAGAGTCTAGGGTGCAAGAGGATGGCAAGTTGCTTCCCCAAGTCATTCAGACTGTGTTACCCATCCTCGAGCAAGAGGGAAGCGGTATCCAGCCACTCATCTCCCAGCGCGTTCTTCCTGATATCGTCACGGCGCTGGCCGAATTGTCCCACTCCCCCACTATGAACCTGGACACACGATCGAGATATTTGGGTGATTTTCAGAGGATTGTCTGGGAAACTCCTACGTCGCGGCTGCTCCCTATCTTGATCACCCTTCTGCAACAGCCTCTTCCGCCCTGGCTAAAGCCCATCGTGGCTCACGAGCTGTCTATAGTCCCTCTTCGAGCACAAGGAGTCAGGCATATCGTAGAGTTCCTCTCCCTCTCGTCTCTGTCTAAAAACTCGCAAGTACCCCAGGATGCCTCGGGTCCGCAGTCGCAAATACCCATTCCCATAGAAGCCATCAGTCAGGCATCCCGCCTCTTAGCGTTGCCTCCTACGGGCACTAGCCAAGATGAATGGCTGCGCAAGCTCACACCTCAGCTTCTGGGTCTCCTGGATGGCGCGGCAGGTAAGGAATTGATCAGAGCGGCGGGACAGATTATTGCCGATGGGATCTTGAGCAAGAAGACTACCGGTGCGCCAGGTACAGTGGGCTGGGATTTGTTTGCCATGCCAATCTTGCAGACGATATACCCAAAGGAGGCTGGATCGAAAGATGTACACGGGCAACATAGAGACGAGGTACTTGTGCAGGACGTGGACTTGGAAGTTGCCCTGCGCCGACTGTGTGCAATTTGCACATCGTCCTCACACGCTGGGCTATTGAGACGGGTTGTTGGACCTTTGCTCCTTCCACTCTGGGCGCTTCTCAATTTTGCGAAGGCAACAACCTTGCTTGACAAGCAGTGGACAGCACTGCCGGATGCTATTCTATCTCACTATGTGACGGCTACGTGCGACGTCAAACATATCGATAAGATCGCTATGAACCTTTTTTGGGATGGGGATGCTCCGTGGGCTTTCGGCTCTGGCAGTCACGGTGGAGTCGAGATTCGTCGACGAAGCGAAGACACAAGTGGCTTCGATGCGATGAACAATATACTCTCCCGCATTGGAGATATGGACGCAAGGACTGAACTTTTGACTTCTCTACTAGCAAACGCCAACGTTTCCGACGAGACTGCCGGTACGATCTTCCTTCAGGTCACAAAGCGATGGTTGTCGCCTGCGAAGAAGGGTACACCAAGTTTGACGGATGAGTCGGACGGCGACATATTAACGCCCCTGATAGACGCAAAACTGTCTGAATCTCTGGCTTCCAAGTTCAAAGACAAACTTGCACGTAGTCCACGACATATCATTGAGCTGATGAGCCAGCTGATCCAGAATGCGGTGAATGGCTACAAGTCACGAGTCAATGCTGCCCCCAGGTCTATATCTTCCAGTCGGGCGATGTTTGAGAACATTGTGAGTCGAGAAGACACTGCAATAGTAGGAGGCACAAGCACGGGAACCGGTGAGCCGATTGAGGACGATTTGGTCTCTTATGCGCTCAGCGTCCTGCACACATTGGTGTCCTCATCTGGGTTCAAACAATCAGCAGAGACTACATCAAGCTTACACGCCATCATACCGTCTCTTATATTCCTTGGGCAAGATCACAAAGAGCTCGATATCTCGCCTCTTATTCGAAACTCCGCATCCGCCCTCTTCCACCTTATGAGCCCCCCGAGCTCGTTCACAACACGGAGCTCAACGCCACCAAGCGATGCGCTCCGCGAACATCGCGCAACCCTCAAAGAAGCCCAATCCGACCTAACTTCCCCGGATCCCCCAAATCGCGCATGGGCTCTCAAAACTATGTACAACCTCATTCGCAGCCCCACGGCTTTCCCGGTCATCGATGTGCCATCATTAACACACACACTTCTCTCCGTATCCCTTGCAGACCCAGAATCCTATGTCCACACCGCCGCCGCCCCCGTCATCCTCGAACTTGCAATCCGCGCACCGGACTTGGTCGTGAAGATAATCTCAGAAACATTCATCGACGTAGACGAAGTATCTTTAAAACTCGGACGAGGTAAGCAGACTGAAGAGAAAAAGAGGGCTTTACAAGAGTCTCTAGACTTTCGCCTGAGAACTGGTGAAGTACTGAATACCATCGTTCTTGCGGACGACTTCTGGTCGAGCTCCCACGGCGACAGATCTAGTCGGTATACAGCCGTGCGCCGGATCGTCGAGGCGTGCCTGTCTCTAGCAAGTCGACGCGGTCAACGGCAACAAACCCAGTCAACACGTCGCCAAATCTCCGATGCTTCGCTTCGCTTGCAAAAAGATACTGAATCGGCATGGAACGGTCCGATTCCCAACGTCCTCGAGCCCGAGGGCCGGGATCCAAAAGACCAGGAAGAACTAGACGCACTCTCCAACATGCTGCGAGAATGGGAGAATACCGGATTAGAGGAAGATGTCCGGATTCGCACATCCGCCTTGAGCGTACTGTCTGTTGTTTTGCACCATAGGTTTGAGCTGCTGCGTCAGGCCATGGTGGATGCATCGCTGCAAATGGTGCTTACGATGCTTGTTATGGAGACGTCGGAGGTGACGGCGATGTTGAGACGCTCAGGGGCACTTGTACTGTTGGGATTATTACATGGTCTTTATGCTTCGCTTGAGCAAGGCTGGGGTGGGGTGGCGAATATTAGTATGACGCAACAGCGGGAGATGGAAAGGGTGGTCAGATGGATGTGTAGTGAGGATGTAGATGCGCTGGTGAGAGACCATGCAGTGAGTGTGGTAGAAGGATTGGAGACACTGTCGATGAGAAGATTGCACAAGATGCGGGATGCAGGCTCACGACTTGGGCCCAATCTTGAATTAGAGGGTGGTTTACGAGGACTTGGGGTGACTCCAGGAGGCGGAGAAAATGCACAGAGCAGACGCATGGTTGTGGAGGAAGTGGAATAGCTTGATATGACCTCGTTGGGTTCCAATGTCCTAAATTGGTCCAAATGCATACATGTACGCCTAGTACATTTGCGCTCTCCCGTCTCGCGGTGGCGTTGCGCGCAAGGCTGACACTTGTAGCGTGGGCATCGTCATGTCCTTCACAATGAAGCTACGTCCGCATGGGCACCCGAATGCTCACTGCAGTGTGGCGTTTTCTGCTTGGGTCCGCACATGCGCGTGTCCTCAGCCGCTCATAGCTGCATCTTTTGTCGCCTTGGGTTCCACCTCGTCTGCCTTGCCGATCCAGAGAACGTTGTTGCATCGTATTAAGACCTGGCCAAGGGTACCTGAACTGACACCATTGACGAATTCTTCGGTGTTGGAGAGTTGAATGTTCATGTAAAGATCAACGGAGACGAGTCTGCCCTTGTATTCCGTCTCGCCCCACTTTAGCCGCACGACGATGTCCTTGTCGACGCTGCATCTACATCAACAGAGGTCTCTCAGAGGGGGGGTGGGTGTGTGGACAGGTGCGCGCGGGGACGTACAGGGACTGGAGGAGCGGCCGGGGATTGAAGGGTGCGACGGCCTGGGACGATGGTCAGCAGCAGTCGCGGCAGTTTCTTCTCGACGGGGCAGCTTACAGCCATTGTCTGGCAGAGGTGACGGCGGGCGAGGTTGTGCTGGTGTTGCGAAGGATGCGACGGCCGTTGGGCCTGCCAGCAGCGCTCAAGAAAGTCGGCGTCGCGACGTGCTAGCGGCTTGGCTGATGAGCTGCCTCGCCTCGCCTCGCCTCGCTTCACCGCGGGGAGCCCTGCCCCGGCGGAGCGAGGGACGACGCTAGGAAGGAAGCTACCATTTGTACTTTATCATATCACACGTAGGTGGAGGGCGGGGCCCAATTCACCCGACGCGTCTGCCCATTCATACTCTTCGGCCAGCATCATGGTGCTCGCACTCGCCCTCAAAGCAGAGCTCAATGGGTACCTATGGATGCCTCTCGCCTCGCAGGCTGGCACTGACAGACCGCGCACAGGGTGACAGACCTCCGCCCCTCAGACACCGAGGACGCGCCCTTTTTCTACACATTCAAGGTCCAGTGCACCTCGTGTCGCGAAACACACCCCAACGATGTCTCCTTCAACCGCTTCGAGCAGAACGAAGTCAGCGGCAGCAAGGGCGAGGCCAACTTCGTCTGGAGGTGCAAGAACTGTAAGGTCATGCTGCCCCTACACCCTGCATCGCCATGACCGCACGCTGACCTCTCCAACAGAGAGAACATTCTGCCACCATCAAGGCCGCTCCTGCCACATACGGACGGACGGACCCACCCAAGACGGTCAACATACTGGAGTTCGATTGCAGAGGGCTCGAGTTCACAGAGTTCAAGCCCGAGGGAGACTTTGAGGCCAAGGGTGCCGAGACTGTCACCAAATTCACCAGCATTGATCTAAGCGACGGCGAGTGGTTTGACTACGACGAAAAGTCTGGCGAGGAAGTCAGCATCACGGGTGTGCAATGGGAAATTCGACGAGCTTAGCTGGCTCGCCCTGAGTCTCAGCCCGTCACTACAGATCAAGCACCTGAATAGGTCCGCATGCAGATGCACACAACACATTCTACTGAATATCCTGAGCATCCTGAATATAATGTCAAAATTGACACACGTCGGCCTACTGGTCTCCTATACCAATAATACAATAAATCTAAGCAACAACGTGCATACCATGCGCAACAAGAAAGGACAAGTCATCGTCTCACCAAGACGACAACTCTTCAACCCCAAGTAACCTCAGTGCTTGGTTTCCCAAGCTCAATCGTATCCTCTGGTGAATCGAAAACCAAGTCACGCTTTTCCTTTGCCCATGTCACTACTGTAGTTGTCTCTCCCAACTCAATAGTGTCTTTTGGGCTATCACGCCTCTCTTTGCCCCAAGTAATGACCGTGCTGGGCTTGCCGAGTTCGATGGTGTCGGTTGGGTTGTCGCGCTTGCCCCAGGTGATTACTGTCGTGGGCTTGCCCAATTCGATTGTGTCTGCTGGACCTCCGTTGATAGTCTGATGTTTGTCAACATCGAAGGAGCGTTGTCAGCGCACGTGGTTGGACTTACCTCGGGGGTCGTGACGGGGAGACCGGTACTGACGGTCACTAGGACGCTCGCAACCAGGGCTGATACTAGTCGGTACTGCATATTGACCTCAGGATTTATATGATGCTGTAGGTATCTCTGATGGCACGGTTGAGAAGGGTAGCAAAAATGTCGGCCGTAGTCAAGCTATGAAGAACTGATATATCACCAAAAGCAATAGAACAAGCAGGATTCGTTCCGCTTCATATACTGCCCCAATCAAACGTTCTTTCGCCACCTTGACCCCGGCCACCTACGACCGTGGAAGAATTGGTGTTCGAGGCTCACGATCACGGTTCACGCAATCTGGCTAAAGTACCCAGACTTCCTCTTTCAACTTAGTGTAACCGCAAATCGCCAAGATACATATTAGGTCACAAGATGAAAAGGGCACCTCATGTCGAAGAAGGTGGACCATACAGAGCTCCCGGTTCTGGCTATGGCTAGACCTTAGTGTAAACATGGGCTGGGCGTGGGTACCTCGTCGTTGGAGGGCTAGACTGTGACGATTCACAGCTGACTTGAAATACAGCGAGGTGCAAGGTACCTAGAGGCACTTGTGTCCCTGCTTTCGCCATGTGTGTTCAATACTGTACCTGGAGCCTGTAGTATCATGGTGAGTGGCCCACTGCTTCACATGTATGCATGGTTCATAAGGTAGACCAAGTTTTTCCACAGAATGTGCAAATCTCACCAGTAGAGGGCAAGAAATTTGGAACAAGCCATATGATACGTCGGCTCATGTGTGACAGATGATATTCCAAGGCATGTAGCCTATACTAGCACTCCTGTGAGGTGTTCTGAGACGATCGTCCATCGGCATTGAGAAGGGCTATTTTTTTATAGCTATTTCATGCTCCTTCAACGCCTGGACCGCCAGGGTTTCTGTGTCTCCCTTTGCACACTCGCATCTTGGCAAGTCACAGGAGCTTACTATTCCTCCGAGCACACATGGGTACCCAAACTAAATGAAGTACACACGGGATTAGAGCCATTCAGGTCCCACTAGCAGTATACTCTCCACGAGATGGTCAGTTCTGGCCTAACGGCACGGAAACCGAGAGGGTTGCTTGTGGTTGAGGGTTCCTTCTGATTCGTCGAGGAATCCATGTCTAGTACGCTACCGTTGATATGATCTCCATATTGTAGCATCATTTAAATCTAGACCTATTCATATCGTCAGAAGATGGTGTGTTTAGAGTTTAGCGGCGCCAGAGTGCTGCTTGGGAGGGGGGGGGGCACACCTACATTAGAATGAACGGGAGGTATGGTACTCAAGGGCATTTGCGCACAGGATCAAGACCATAGTAACTTATGGGGTCGCCTAGAACATGCATTGCATATACAATGGACAAATCAAGATTTCAATACAATGTGTCAAAGGTTGAGCGTCACTACCTTTAAGACCACAAATGTACTCATTCCAACAATCACTTGCAAACCAGCCAGCCGTGTCGAATCAAACCTTCTCTGCCCAATCTCCAACATTCCACGTTGGGCAGCTCAAAAGTGCAGTCGATAAATGAAGATGCGGTACGCTTAATCTATATAAAAGGCGGGAAGCGAGGTAGCACGTTGGCAGATATTGCGATCTTGTGACGGTGATCGAGGACAGCAGAGAGCAGAGCTGAGATTGTGAAAGTAATCAGATCAAACGCGTCACCGTTGGTGAGTCGAGGGGTTTGAAGTATAAGAGCGGGAATGTGTCCCTGAGGCGGCGGCAAAAATTGAATAGACGGGTAGGCGGGCACCGGTAGACGGCTACCTTAATGCAGCAATGTCTGAAGATAGGAATTATTATGCAATTATGCGATGCAACATGTCCTTCTGAATACACATAGTCATACCAACGTAGCGAACATTTTGAAGATATTCAAAAGTCGACATTCATGCCGTTCCCTCCAATACGCAACAAGAACCAACGCCGCCCAATGCTTCCTCACGTGCAAAAAACGTACGACGAGTATAAACGTCAAGGCAGCGGAATCTCATGACGTCAAAGCTCGGGGTCCTTTGGCTTCTCTCCAAACTCAGCCTCGACCCAGGAAGCCCATAGATCCTCTGGGCTCTTTTGGTCTTGATAGCCGTGTGTCGACAACTCATCCGCCTGTGTACCATCCAAAGCGACATCTTCGAACGAATTATCTTCATCGACGCCTGCTTTCACGTCGTCTAGATAGTCAGAGACGGCGATAAGTACGTTGTCCGCCGCCCAAGCTGGAGCAAGATACTCTGTCTTTTTCTGCATCTGTCTTGTTTGCTTCGTGGCCGCTGCAATAATAGTCTTGCGATCAAGTCCTCTTTGTGCAACCTCAGTCAGCACTTGATTGAACGCTACCGTATTCCCCGTAATCGAGCAAAGACTGAGCATATGAGAGTACGCCGAGGTTATATCTTTCACCGAGGCGTTGTTTTTGATATTGCTGATTTCTTCCCAGACGTATAGACCTCCCTCCCAGTCACCACGATGGACGCAGTCTCGGAGAAGTCGTGTTAAGCCTTGAACATGGAGACCCCAGCCGCTAGTCTTCATCTCGTAGTATATGTCCAGGGCTCGATCAAATCCGGCGAATTTCAGGGCGCCACCGATCAGGCTACCGAAGACCATGGGCGTGGGGTGGACTTTCTGGTAAACTTTGGTCTCACTGATTCTTACGAGGCGATCATGGCTGGCTTCGTTGATTGTGATGGAGGGATTTGCAAGCACAAGGGCGTCGCCGACACCCCGCATTCTAGCGACGAACCGTGAGAAGTCGTCCGGACGGCGCTCATGTACGTAGTGACCCATGATTTCACGGCAGGTCAATTCGTTGGGGCGGATCTTTTGAGTATACAATGCTTTTATGCAACAATCGACCATGTTTGGGCGACCCATGCGCTTGAACCCCACCAATAGGATGTTGAATGTCTGTAGATCTGGGGGCGCAGTAGATACCAGAAGATTGTGGCATATCTTGGCTACTGCGAGTGCCTCAGCTCGGTCGTTGCCTCGGGGGACCTGTTCGAGAAGATGGGCGATGCTGAGGTTCATGCGTTTGCAGATGGCATGGAAATCGCCGTCGGGGTCTTGAATGTAGCTCGGAATTGCAGGCTGATGCACGAGCATCCTGAGCTTGGCAATCTCCTCGCCTGACGATTTTACATGCGTGGAATGAATAACATCCAAATGCTGTAGAATGTCCTTGCGTGCTTGTTGAGCTTGCGCCTCGTCCATGCAAGCAATGTCCAGAAGATGCCGAGACACTGCCGCGTCAGAGCCCAGCAAGGCTCTGGAGAAGCGTGCAATGTTGGCCTGACCTAGCAACGAATGTATCATATGTCCAGTGGAGAGCTCCTGCAGCGCCATCTTCTTCGAAGTATGTCGTCGCCGCATGGCTGTCATACGCATTGAATCTGGAGCCCACAGCGACTGGGGGGGTAGATTGTGGCGCACCAGGTCCGGGCCCGTGTTGGCAGGCCATGCGAGTGGTGGTGCGCCGGGCGCTCGCGAGTCGTAGCGGAGGTCTTGCCACGCTGCAGTCGCGGCGTCATGCGAATCCGCCTCTTTCTGACGCAGGACATGGTCGTCGATCAGGTCCATGCCGGCGACGCGCTGCACCGTATCCCAATCGAGTCCTCCCGGCAGCTCATTGTACGGGTTGCCCACGTGGTCTGCGTGCTGGCCTCTTTCCCGCGGTGCCTCGTCACCGGCTGCCTCCCGCAGATGCGCCAATGCCTGTTCCCATTGTCTTTTCCGAGCGTCCTTTGCCGGCGTCTCAGCCGTAGGCTCGCCGCACGCAGCAATGGCCGTGTAGGGAGCGCGTGTACTGGTCCCGCCGAATGCACGTGGGATGCGAGGCCATCTTGCCCGGGGCCAGATCGCGCGCATTACTACCGCCACATGCTGTGCAGAGGCGAGAAAATGCACGATGGGGGTGCGTGGCGGAAACGTGGTGGGCGCGGGCGCGGGCGTGGTGGGGTGTCTGAGGCTTGAGGTGTGCCCGTGTGAGGATCCATCGCCCGTCAAAAGTTGGACATGTCGCCCAAATGCAGGGCTGATGAGACGCTAGGTCCCAGTCGGAAAGATATCCTGTACACGCGCCGACCTATCAGTATCAAAGTGTGAGAACCACCACACCTTCACACCTTCTCACCTTCACATCTTCACATCGTCAGTCACTCACACATTCCAAACCTCACACACACACACACACAACATACAGTGGAGAGATCCCTGATCAAACATCATGGTCAAGTTCTTCACCTCCCTCGACGCGTCCCACGTCGAATTCATCACCAACCAAGCGCTCTTCTACGTAGCCAGTGCACCCTGGGCCGGCGATCACATCAACATCTCCCCCAAGGGCCACCCCTCACGCACTCTCGCGGTCCTCGGGCCCACCACCATCGCCTATCTAGACGCTACAGGCGCTGGCTGCGAAACAATCGCCCACATCTATGAAAATGGCCGTGTAACTCTCATGTTCTCTTCTTCAGGCCCCAAGGCCCAAGTCCTGAGGGTATTTTGCAAGGGCAAGGTTGTAGAGAAATGGGACCCGTACTACCAACAATTAAGAGCGCGCATGGCCACGGAAAATGGCGATGACATCGACATGACTGGCGCACGAGCAATCATTGTACTCAAAGTGAAGAAAGTGCAGACGAGTTGTGGCTTTCGTGTACCGTCAAGCGGTGACAGTCTAGCCGCCCATTCTGAGAGCGCCGGAGATGCCGTTACCGTGGTTGCGCATGAGCATGATGGTGAGGCCGATGGAGTCTCGCATCGTGACACGCTCGATGACTGGGCGCGGAAACAGATTGAAAAGCAGGAATTGGGTGACTTCCAGAAGAGGTGGAATCACAAATCCATGGACGGTCTCCCAGGTATGATGAGCGCTAGACGGTCGCACGATGAGAATATTGCCGTAGAAGATACAAAAGCCTGGCTAAGGAAAGTAAGCAGACAGCAGGATGCAGTGGCTTTTGGGTTTGGGCTGGGTATATTGTCCATGTTGTTGCTCAGTCTCGTCGGTGTGCTCAGTATAAAGGCGCTTTTTCTGGAACACTTCTTAAACTGGCAGAGGCGGCAAATGGGCATGCCAGAGGATCACTCATGGAGGAAGAGCGAGTTGTAGACAAGGTTCAATTCAGACCTCAACATGATGCCATGCTTGCTATTCATAGGCTTTAGCGAAAAGAGGCTGAAGCTTAGAAGAAGAAGAAACCACTAAACATACTTCCTCTCAGCATAACTCTCAATCATGCCCTTTGCACTCGGATCATACTCCCTCAATTCCACCTTCCCTCCCACTTCGACTGTGTTCGCCTGCACAAACACCTTTCTCGGCGTCTTCTTCCTCAAAACCGCGGGTCTCACTAAATCTGCATACAGACTCTCCACGTCCGTAACATCGTCATACATTCTCTTGGCCGCCTTCACATCTGCTGTCGCTTTGTAGATATGCAGTCTCTGTAAGTAATCATCTACTGCTGGTCGTCCCAGATCAAGAATCCGATCACGCTCAAGGCGAATCGTGAGATCGGAGAGATCCTCCCTCTCCCACTCTAGTTGGCAAAACTCAACACCGGCATTGAGAAAAGTCCGGAGAATAGAAAATCGAGCCTGCATGTGCGCTTGCCCCCACTTTCTACTCTTGGGGTCCCAGAACTCAAGGGCCGCGATTCCCGCGCGTGCCATTTGAAGGTATGCCGTATACAGCACGTCGCCGGCTTCACTGTTCATGTCCGGTGTGCCATCCCCGAAACCGAAGAGTGCCAGAATGGGGAACTCGCACGAGAGAGCCATGGCGACACATTCGGCGCGGCATTCTTCGTATGAAGCTGCAAAGGTGCCAAAGGTTGAGCCCCAGGTCTGTCCCGGCTTATACCAGGAGGTAATGGGTTGTCCAGTGAGAGGGGAGATGGGTTTATTGTTGAAGTCGAAGTTGTATACGCCCGGTTCTGTTTCTTGAAGTAGCTTACCACAGCCGTGACCAAGTAGCTCGTGCAAGCCGACTTGCACTTCAAAGGCTGGGTCGCGGTACTTTTGGTAGACGGCGAGGTCACGGTCTTTGATGAAGGGTATGGACTCATTCGGTGCCTTGGCGGAGAGGATATTACCAAGGGAAACGTTCTTGAAGCCAAAGTTCTGACGGATGTCATCGTAATTGGGAATATTGATACCAGCAGGAATTCTGCGGTGGAATCAGCACTGAAATGCACAGATAATGGTGTAAGAAAATACATACCCGCTACCGGCAAATGTGAGCACCTCAAGCGACGTAAAGTCTGGGCTCAAAAACTTGTCCTTTTCAAAATCCTTGTTCCAAGGCAGTAGAGGAATGTACTGTGGTGCAGTTTCGACGAGCTTACCAAACGCTTTGGTTCGCTCCTTGTTCACCATGGCGACAAAGCCTTCCCATTCTCCACGGATGCCGTGAGGATCGCGATAGGTCTCGATGAACCCAATGTCAGACTCTACTTGTGGGCCCTTGTCTTGAACCCAAGCCATCTGACTCTTTTTGAAAGCTTGAAGAGAACCGGTACTGAAGCTCTTCGAGTACTCCTCCATCATGGCAATCTGATGCTCGTTCGCCGCATACTTCTTTGCTTCATCAATGTGATGGGCAACGGTTGCCATTTCATTTGTGTAATCACCAAAGACGAGACGGACAGCTTTTCCATCGTCGAGCTTCCACTTGCTCTCGGCCAGATCTTTCTGCGAGGAAGAGGGCTCGGTCAGCGCTGAGGCGATCAAGACGTCGAAGCCATCGCGTGTCTTTTTGATTCTCGTGTTCTCGGGCAGAAGACCCTTGGTCTCAAGGAAATCGCTCACGCCAGCGATCTCTTCCTTTGTGATATCTGGGCTATCCGGGTAGTATGTAGAGACATGACCGGCGCTCGGATACCCCAGATGAAGTTTTGCAACGTCATCGCCCGCGTATATTAGATGCTTGAACGTCTCGTAGTGGGCCAGTGCGTCCTTGGACACCGTCGCAAGTGCCTTCAGCTGGCGAGGCTCGATACGAGGTACAAACTTGGAGTCTCCAAAAGACTTGAAGTTGCCCAAGTTGCCGAGGAACTGCGCGGCGTAGTTGAGGTACTCTTCGATTTCCTCTTTCGCAAGGCCAGCTTCTTTGGCGAGTGCGACGTAGTCGCCCTGGCTGTGCTTGTGGAGGGCGATGATGAAGTCGTAGATGGATTCGGACTCGGGGGAGCATTGCCGCAGCACGATACGGGTACCGGCGAAGCAGGCACTGCCGTTTATGTCAGTGGCTGCCGAATCATAGAATTGCCGCGGGCGTCGAACATGGATAGATGGTGGGAGTAGAGCTTCTCCTTGTCGGACAGGGCGTCGAAGTGGGGTGCGATGGCCAGAGGCACGACTGTTGGCGGGCTGTCCGCCAGGTACTGCTTGAGGGTGTCGGAATCTATGCTGGCTGCCATGTTGGCGGACGGTGGGGTGTGTCGGTTGTAGGGGAGGGGTTTGGAAGCTCACTCGTCGAGGCGCGACGAACAAGGGTCTCGGTAGCGCGGGCGCGGGGTATAGTATGGCAGAGTAGAGCACAGTATGTACAAGGTAGCATTGCATTGATCACGGCGGGCTTACGGCGGGCTCACGGCGGGCTCATGGCGGGATCACGGCGGGCCGCATGGATCTGGAGATCGCGGGGTGCACGCGTCGCACCGATTGATGATGACGATCATCATCTCGGTGTAAACATCTAAAGTCAACGTCGTCGCACGCTCCTGTGGTGGCCCTGGCCCCAAGAGGTTGTTCTCAATGGATGACGCATTGCGTACAGAACACTTGGAACGGTGTGCAAGTAGGAACGCGTCGACGTGGCGCACTTCATTCTCAATGCCTGACAATGTAACAAAAGAAAGTCGCTATGCAAAACAATGGCCAATACGAGGAAAACGTCCTCCTCACATGCCAACAAAAGCAGATACAACACCAACCACACCCAGGAAACCCCAGGATACACTCAGCCCCATGGCCCCACTGCTGCTCGTGGACACAACCTCTGGGGTGCCCACCTGTGCAACATCGTCAATCTTGCAAACAGTCTGACAGCCCTTGGTGGCCCTCTTGCGTCCAAACAGATTGATACTATCATCCCTCTTCTGCGACTTGCCGCCGTCATACGGTCCACTGGTGTTGAACGTCATCTCGATCCACTGAATATGGAATTCGGCTGAACCACCAACATCCATCTTGCCACTCCACTCTCCACCATCGCTCCACATGTTCAAGACCATGAAGCTGGACTTGCGAGGAACCGAGTAGGTATTCGCGGCGACCTGTTCGTTGTTGAGGTACCAGTAACTGTGCTTGGGTAGCCAGTCGATGCGGTGCGTTTGCCAATTCTCCCAGCTGGGCAGATTTGTAGGACCGACAGATGCAGCCGCGATCTCATTGCCCTTCTTGTCAACTGCGGGCTGGTTGGTGTACCGAATCTGGTCCGTAGGGTCGTCGGTCAGAATCTCGATATCCGACTCGTTGGTGTCGTCGACAAAGGTGAAGAAACCAGCTACGGCACCCTTGTCACCTCGAACTCGGCCGTACATGCGCATGGACACGTGCATGAGATTCTTCTGCTGGTTCTCAATCTCACCAGCGGTCTGGTATTTTTCCTGGCGCGATGTGCGGAGGCTGAGGAAGGAGACGTCGTCCTCCTTGCCCAGGTAGATGTTGGCCATGGAGTTGTTCATGGGCGTGGGGAAGTCGTCCGTTGCTGGCTTGCTCCAGTTTTGCAGGCCCCAATCGGCGTTCCATGCAGCGCTGTTGAAGACGCTGGGTTGCCATACAGGCTCAAGGCCGGCGGCGGTTGTGTCATTGACGAGCGGAGGTGCTTCGCTCATGGCGTCGGGCAGATTGCGGAAGTCATAGAAGCGGTAGTATTGGAAGTAGGACGGCGTGTTGGCATTGTCGCCAGAGTTGACGACATAACAACTACAGTTCGCATTGTTGTCTTTTGGCGTCTCGTTATTGGAGGATGTGTATGCACTCTGAGCGAGGGCAGGGGCGAGTAATGCCGTTAGGGGCAGGAGCAGCGCTCCCAGTGGTGGAAGGTAGGACATGATGTGGTGTGTGTGACAGATTCGGACACCAAAGATGCTCAGGACGGTCGATCAAGTTGATCAAATGCAAGCGGAACGGGAGAAGGGGAGAAGGGGAGAAGGAGAGAAGGAGTTGAATGATCGACGACTAATAGTAAAGAGAAATAGCGAATGTCACCTAGCCGTGGACAAAGATCAAAAGACAAGCAAGCGAACAAGAGAGACGGGTCCTGGTCCTGGGGCCTGAACAATGAATTAGCAGCAACTGACCACGGGAACCGTGAGCTCATATACTAAACGAGGCACTGTGCTTGTAATAAGCTTTGCTAGTAAAGTCCGGTTCAGACGGCAGCCCAGTGTCGTAGTGCGGAGGAGGCGTGCAGCGTCCTTTCTGGCAACCAGGCGGCAGTCTTGTCTAGCTCCATGTCAGGACAGTCGGGACAGGACTCACAGGAGCAAGTGTCTCGTTCCACGCTTTCCTGCAGCTCCGCCAGCTCCTCCAGCCCCCCAGCCCATTTTGCGCTGAGCCACACTGCATCTGGACTGCTCATGGGGCCCGTAGGGAGCCGGCTCGAGGTGATGCACCCCTGGGGTAGCCAGTTTGGGGCTGGCAGCGTACCACGCGGGAGCGTCGGCGTATCGCCAAGGTGACTGAGCTCAGCACACCAACACCTTGCGCATCTGGCGGGCCATGAGCATGTTTTTTTTGGGCGCATTTGCCAATACCATGTCGACTCGCGATCGAGTGGGAGGGCTTTGGCAGGCTGGGGGCATGGACCAGCTTCAAATGATCGAAGAAGCTCTGCGAAGTCATGGTGCTCTTGGCAAAGCTTCCGAAGAATGGCGTGGAGATGTCTAGATGAGCAGAGTCTAGTAGTCACTCTAGTCATTCCAGTCATTCCAGTCACTCTAGTCACTCTAGTCACTCTGGCAGTGTACAGTAGGTTGGTAAGGGTTGATGCAGGGGCGCTGCTCCAGCCACACCCCAGGGCTGCACCAATGCAGCGAGGGACCAAAATAGCCCAGAAACAATAACAATCTTCGTGACGGGCGTGGACGAGCTCGAGAAGACAAGTGACAAATGGCCCCGCTCTGGTACCCGAAGTCGTATCTGCACACTCTGTTGTCAGCGTGTCCACGGTACGGTGTGCCATCCGAGCAAAGCTTCCGCAATCAAGCGCCACGAAGCGGCCATTCGTATCTCGTCACGATGCCATCTTCGTGAATCGTGCCAAGCGCGGAGCTGAAGATCGACACATCCGCAGCCCGTATTCCTCAGCCGATGCATCCATCGTTCCAGAATTCCAGACGGACGGAATCATCGCCATCGCCATCGTCATCAGCCGGCCAAGTCTTTGCAAGCTTCATCATTCTCGCGCGTGCGACACCACAGCGAGATCCGTGTATACAGACAGAGTAGCCACGTCTTGTTGCGTGTCACTTGGACAATCTTCACGTTCAAAGAGATACTGTATTGACTATCTGGGTATCCAGTACCTATTCCACCATGTCTACTTCCAACACGTGGTCCATCCCTTGCTAGTGCATGTCAAATTAACATGGCCCGCTATACGGGACCTTTTACCACTGCACCTTTACTCAATGGCCATGGCCCTTGAGCTCGCACCGTCGTGTACGAGCATCGTTGCGCAGCGCTATGTTGGTATCTGATCCCCGTGCCTATAGTCATGGACACGCACGACCCAACACGTGCTGCATGTGCACATACTTGGACTGATGTTTCCCCTGTAGAGAAACTAGAGTAGCATATCTGGCCGGTCATGCAATCACGTTGCATCTCCCGACAATAGCGTCATGAATGTGTGACTTCATCATTGCAATCGACAGCTAGTCCCATCACGTAGCAGCAGGCGTAGTCGTTGGAGCAGCGGCCGCCGCCGCAGAGGCTGGTGCACCGGGGGTCGAGCCAGTCGTCGAGGAACCTGGAGCAGCACCGACATGGCTGCCGCCTCTGACACTACCGCGTCCTCCACGGCCTCCTCGAGGTGCGAACCCTCCGCGTCCGCCGTGACCGCCGCGAGCTGGTCCTGTGGGTGGTGGAACAAAACGAGGAGCTCTGGCAATCTTCTCTTTGCGTTCGAGCACCTGAACGGCACCCTGAGCAATCTTGATCGGACTCGCAGCCATGGCCTTCTGTAAACCTATGGGCTCGGCAAAATCAACGTAGGCAAAACCCTTGCGCTTGTCAATTTCGACCCTATCAATGCCCCCAAAAGCCTTCATTGCCTCCTCGATGAGTGGTTCGGTGATGCCCTGGGATGGATTGGCATGCTTGAGAAACGCTTGCTTGCTCATGGGCGCTGGGCTTGGTGACTGGGGCGCGGGCCTTGGAAGCGGTGCAGGCTGTAAAGCAGCTGGAGCATCGATCTTCTGTGACGCGACTTGAACCTGTACGGAAACTGGGCTGCTTTTAGCAGTAGCCGCTTCAGCAGGTGGAGCGCGTGATCCAGCCGTTCCCTTTGGTGCAATGGCACCTTGGGGCTTCTTAAGGATCTGAGGGGCTGATGTCTTAGCGGGCGTCTGCACCTTCGCATCGTTTGGAGTAGGCTTCTCCGCGAACTTGTCGGTTGTACCAGCCTTGAAGGCACGTCGTTCAGCACGTGTTGGGCGCTCCTTCTTCTGCGCCTGTGCATTCTTATCCGCAGCAACAGAAGTAGCAGACTGGATTGGGTGGGGCTCCTTCGCCTTGTCGTCTGTAGCTGGCCCATCCTTCGCTTGCAGGGCTGCATCTGGCGCAGCAGAGCCAACCTCACGCTTCGTTCCACGGCGACGATTGGGAGCTGGGCCTACACCCAAGTCGCGTTGCAACATGGATTTGACAGTGGCGACATTGCCTCGCTTGCGCTCTGAAGCAGCGCTGGCAGAACTCTTGTCGTTGGCAGCACTGGAAGTAGAAGACCTAGAAGAAGACGCCTGCTTGTTAGCGATCTTGACAGCTTCTTTCGCTGCAGCCTCAGCCTTCTCGCCCTTGTTGAGGCGGCGGTTCTTGTCTCCAGCGTTCAGTGCATTCTCCTTTCCGGGCTTGGCCAGTATTTTCTTGTCCGAGGCATCCTCCTTGGCATCTGCGCGAGCTTGCCGGCTAGCCTTGGAGCTGGGCTTCTCACGGTTGGCCTTCTTCTCACGCAGCGCTTCGATTAGAGGCGTAGTCTTGACCTTGTCCTTCTGGCCTTCGTTGTCCGGGGCAGGCGGCTTGGTGATGGGGTTGGTGAGACTCTCAAGGAAGTCTTTGAACTCCTGATCCTGGTCGATAGTACCCTGCCGGTTATCGTTCCTTCGGCGTCCACCCGGCATCTTGGGGTAGGGCGCGTACTCGAGTGTCGGGGGACCGACCAGGGCGGGGTCCTGCCAGGACTTGGCAGCATCGTGGATGGTGGAGGCGCGGACGAAGTCGCCGAGCACCTTGACATGCTCCTGCCTCGTGACGTGGATGTATGCGCGCGACGGTCGAGACGGTTTGGCGGCACTGCGTCGGGGTTAGTGGTTGCAGGGCAACATGTTGGGGAGGACGTCTTACTCTGTGGAGATTTTCCCCTTCCTGTAGCTGACCCAGTCAAGCTTGCCTGCGCCAACCTTCCATTCGGCACCCAGCAGGCCCTCGAACTCCGCCTTGGTCAGGCCCGGCGGCAGGCGGCGACAGACGAGCTTCAAGCGTGGCTGGGCTGCTTTGGGGCCGCGGGGCGCTTGAGAGGGAGCGTTGTTCTTCTGTAGGAGCGTGACGGGCACGACGCCATTGGCGCCAGCTTGGGGGCCCATGGGGGCGTGCAGTCCGGGGACGAGTGCGCCTGATGGTGGGAGACGGGGAAGAGGGGTGGCGGTTGAATATTCTGCGCTGCGTCCACGGGCGCGACTGTGCAAAGCACACGCGTGAGTGTTTGCTGCCGCGACCTGCTCTGGGGCGCAGGACCAGGCGGGGATTCGCAGGCGGCCTCGGACGACGCTCAAAGTTGGGAGCCGCGCAGGCGAGGGGGTTATCGCAGTGAGGGAGCACAGTGGGGAGCAGGCCAGCGTCTTGTGGAGACGAACATTGGGAGGAGTCGCAGGCACGAGACACGAGGGGAGCAGGAGCCTTGAGCGATGCAACTGCGACTGCGACTGCGACGGTGAAGCAAGAGTGTCTGGGGCGATGGCAATGAGGCAGCTGGGTGCAGGCGCGCCTCCGACGAGTAGGTGCAGGTGCCAGTGCGGTGCGGTGCAGTGCTGGGCGGTGCAGCGCAGCACAGCGGCAATCATCAGCCTCACTCGCCCGCCCGCCTTGCCCGCCCTGCGCCGTTGCCCACCGCCACCCCGACCCCCCGACCCCCCGGCAAGCGCCGAGGCCATGCAGCTGCCGCCCGCGCCCCACGCACCGCACCGCACTGGCACCACAGCACACAGGTGAACGCCCGTCACGCCCCCTCCGCCCAAGCCACCGCCCGTGTGTGAATATCCGCTGCTGGATCCGTCTGCGTCGCCGTCCCACGTCCATTCCCTTCTCACTCACTGCACGCGCCCCCGCGACCCATGATACCCCAGATCACCACCGCAACGTCACGCCTCAGCTCCCCCTCTCGCACACGCCCCGTCTCCCCGTACCGCCATTGTCGCGCGGCCAGCTTGGCGTCCCTTTGCCCACGCTCGCCCCTGCCGTCCCCACGCCAGGCTTGACCGCAAACATGCCCAAAGACAGCGATGTCCCGCAGCCAGGGCCAGCACGCCTCGCAAAGGGCGCGGGCCCCGACGAGTGGCTGGAGCAGGCCAAGCTCTGTAGATATCTGCCCGAGGCCGACATGAAGCGGCTCTGTGAGATTGTCAAGGAATGCCTCATGGAAGGTGAGTCTGGACGTGGACGGTCGAGCCATCGCCCGTCGTCCATGTCGCGTGGCCTTGGGGACACCAAAGTAACACGCACGTGCAGAATCCAACATCCAACCCGTACGAACACCCGTCACTGTATGTGGCGACATCCACGGCCAGTTCTACGATTTGCTGGAGCTCTTCCGTGTGGCCGGAGGCATGCCCAACGACGCCCCCGCTGCACCCCTCTCCCCACCCGTCACACTACCAAGTACCATTAACCCGGCCGACCTGGAGCCCCCAACAAGCATAACCGATCCCAAGGTCAAGCGCAAGATGAAACGCAGATTCCAGCGCGATCCAAACTACATTGGCCCCACCAGTCCTCCTGGGGGTGATGGCGAGGATGAGGGTGAAGATGACGAGGAAGAAGAGCGAGGTCGGAGTAGAAGTGTACACGATCGACGGAGCACTGGTTCAGCATCTGACGCAGGTTCCACCAAAAATACAGTGGGTGGAAACGGCCAGCAGAACTTCATCTTCTTGGGCGATTTTGTGGATCGAGGATACTTCAGTCTGGAAACCTTTACACTCCTCATGTGTTTGAAAGCAAAGTAGGATCGCCCAAAAATCACCACTCGGACATTGGAGCTGATTTTTATAGATTCCCGGACCGAGTCACACTTGTTCGGGGAAACCATGAATCGCGGCAAATCACCCAAGTCTATGGCTTCTACGAAGAATGCCAAACAAAGTATGGAAATGCCTCGGTATGGAAGGCGTGCTGTCAAGTATTTGATTTCCTTGCCCTAGCAGCCATTGTTGATGGTAAAGTACTGTGCGTTCACGGTGGCTTGAGCCCCGAGATCCGTACATTAGACCAAATTCGCGTCGTTGCGCGAGCTCAGGAGATCCCGCATGAAGGTGCTTTCTGCGATCTAGTATGGAGCGATCCCGAAGATGTAGACACGTGGGCTGTGTCGCCTCGAGGTGCAGGCTGGCTATTCGGTGACAAGGTGTCATCAGAGGCACGTATTTCACCAGGCCTAGCTGTCATATCGCATGCGCTAATTACTCATAGTTCAACCATGTGAATGGCTTACAACTCATTGCACGAGCCCACCAACTGGTCAACGAAGGCTACAAATATCACTTCAAGGACAAAGATGTAGTCACCGTGTGGTCTGCGCCCAACTACTGCTACCGATGCGGGAATGTCGCCTCCATTATGAATCTTGGGGAAGACCTCAAGCCAGAGTTCCAGATCTTTTCCGCCGTACCGGATCACAAGCGCGCCGTACCTGCAGGCCGTGGCGGCCGTGGAGAGTACTTCTTGTAACACTTTGACCATGAGGGAAGGATCATGGGCGTTGCTGGCGCGGGGTACGTACATCATGCGTGCCAGTATAGGCACAGGGTAGGGTAGAAAGCACATGGTATTGTTGCTAGTGTACCCAGATGGCGGCGCGGTTGGACTGGTACATGCTGCAAAGAGCCAGCTACGAACAAACGAAGGAAACGAATACCCAAGGAATCGGAATGGACACGACACTTCCATCTCAACCCCTCTTGTAGGATATTGCATTGACAGGACGCATTTATAGGTAGCGAATATCTCGTGGCATTCATTATGGCTTTGTGGTGAGGGTGTTCAAGAAAGCATCTATGGGTGGGTGGCATCGGCGAGTAATCAAAAGTCCAGATCCGTGTCATTAATGACTACTAGTAGGCCCGCCATGTCTACCCATTCGTCATCGTTGTGACAATGTCTGAAAGAGGGTTTGTTGCCTTCCAAACAAATAAAGTTATGTGACTTCCCTTGGTGAAACAATGCCAACGCAGCCGTAATGTACTATGCAGAAACTGCAGGGCGGAAGCTCATCCTCTCCATATTCTCCGTTTTTATTGCCACGGTAGAACAAAGGACGGAACCTGCTGTAACCTGCACATTGAACTGGTGGCGTACACAGACTGCACGACGGAGGTGACGTACCATGGGCGTAACATAGTATATGCAGGGCTCGCTGGTGCAATTGGCATTATCTGTACGCACCTAATGATTGTATGATTAGTGGTAGAGATGCGTATAGCGAGCGGCGTAACGCTGGCGAAATCTTAAAAGCGGTCGCTTGGAGTGTGTAGACAAATAAAACATGAGTGTTAAATCTCCGAGGAAGATGTGCCAACAAAGTATGTAGGACCCGGGTGATTCTCCCAGTGTGAGCACTTCATATGCCTTCACAGCAAAGCTAGATGGTGATGATGATAATGATGGTGATGTCATGGACCTTCGAAGCAGATGCATTTAGTTGAGTACGTGGCGAGCCACATTCGGTCAAAGTACGTAGGCAATCGATACAGTACCGCCAGGAGCAACGATTATGAGCTTTGGGATACAAGGAAGGTGTTCTATTATTCGGTTATCCTACCAGAAAGTCCATGCCATGGCGACGGTCTTCCCTTGCCAGATATAAAAGGAGCGTGGTAGCAATCAAAAAAACGACTTTTGTTGCCGCGAGGCACCCTTCTTTCAGTATTACTTGGTCCTCCTTCTTCCCATAGTCGGCTAGGCCTCAGTCGCTGATGACTGAGGCCTAGCAGCGATAGGGCATCGCCATCTTCTTATAAAGGCAGGCAATGAAATTGGAGAACATGAAAGTACGATACATAGCAGTGTAACACCCAAGCAGAAATTGGCAAAGTAAATATGAATAACACGCTAAAATGCAAATGTAAAGAAGCAATCATCAAAGAAAATGTATGTAATGTAGAAGTAAAGGTTAGTCCCCGGCTCTTACTCCTCCTTGCCATCTCTAAAAGGCCCTTTTGTTAGAAATATGTGCTAAGATGTCGCATTTCCACCACAGCAAACGCATAAATGCCATGCCAACTACGCGTCTCAATGCAGGCCCCCTCATGGCCACATTAGACAGGACCATCGAAAAGGTGCAAAAGGTGCAAAAGGGTATCAACAATGCCGCCGCGAAGCGCATGGAGGATAGGTTTTTCCAATCCAGGTCTGATAAGAAAGAATGTTCCACAACAAGAGCAACAGCAACAGCCTGCTGAAGATACTACCAAGATATAAAAAGATTCCATGCTGGGCTCAATAAATAATGCTAGTATGAAATAGTGAGGGCATGCCAAGATGAGTGGTAATTTAGACACGCGTTAAACGATTGGTGACGAAAGATGGATATGCGAAGGATCATTACGGTCGTGCCAGTATACAGTGCGATGAACAACAGAAAATCGGGAGTTGTGGGGAGAACTTAGATCATAGGCGTCTCGCCAGTGGATTGGTAGACACCTTGTTGCAGGTAGCTCGGGGGCATGTTGGCGCGAACTTCCTTTGGATGCTTGTAGAAAGGCTGATTGCCGTCTGAAGGGGGAATCACTTGCTCCATAGGCTGGGGCGCAGGAGGCGGTGGAGGTGGGATCTGATTGAAGTACGAATCAGGGTTTCCGTTGTCCGCCGGTGGCGACCGGCTGTGAACGTTGCGAGGATATGTGAACTCTGGTACACTCTCGTAAGGCGACTTGTCCGCGCGCGCTACTGGTGGAGACTTGGCGCGTGTAGGCCCACGACTTGTACTCCGCATACGCTCGGTGACACGTTTGAAGGTCATACCAAGATTTTCGCTCACACTACCGCGGCCACGGCGGTGAGCATGGGGGGAGCCCGCATTGGTGGTGGGAGATGCATCGAGTGGTTTCTCTCCTGGACTACCCTCGATAGCAATGTTGATCATGGCCATGCCATTCATTGCTGTATTGACACTGAGATTCAGCGGCGGTGGAGGTGGAGGCGGTGGGGTGGCCAAATGCTGCAATTGAGAGAGCAGTGGAGGTGCACTGTCATCTTGATCGATGATGACTACCTGACTTTCATGTATTGTTTCAGCAATACTGGCTGTGAATGGGGGAGGACTGATGCGCTTGTAATTTGCCTGAGGGAGTACGTCTGGCAGAGTGTTCTGCCTCACATGGCCCCGACTGCTGCCCACGGAGGGGCGCCGGCCTACCATGGGATACGTAGGCGACTGTCCGAAGCTGGAAGATGGAAGGAGGTCTTGTGGTGGCGCTGACATTGAGCGAGGCGGTGCAATAGGTTGTCCAAAGGTAGTTGCTGGCAGTAAAGGCCCAATGCCATCTTCCTGTGATTGGTGTGATTCATGCATGCCCTGGATGTTATCGGGTATGGTCGGAACGGCAGGTATGTCGTGTTCATCACTTGGATCCGCAGTCATGTACCGTGGATGGCGCATAGCACGTGGATTCGCTGGTAGACCAATGGGTACTGAAGTCGTTGAAGTTCCACCAACATTCGACCGGTTTGTTGGCGAATATCGTTTTGTCATTTCAGGGTCTGCAGTTTGGCTTCGCTGGATGGGATCCCGGTACATTGAAAGCGTGTTGAGCATGTCTTCAGTGTTAGAACGTTCGTGAGAGACAGGGCGGAACGCAAGGTCGCCAGGATGGGGAATCAAGGGAGCCGATGGTCTTCTTGCAAGCGACAGTCTTCGATCTTCGAGTTCTTTGGCTGCCAGTGCTCTTCTTGTCATTGTAGTGGGGCGTAGACGTGGCACTCCTGAGCGGCCAGAAGTCATGGAGTCGGGTGACACTTCTCGAGCATTTCCACGCGTCCGACTGGAACCGCGTAAGGCTGGAGTAGGCCTTCGGCTGCCAGAGCGATCACGAGCTCTTTGACGATCGGGGGATACTTCGTGGTGAGTGCTTGTATTACCATCTGTTGGTCGACGACTGCTGCTACGATGTCGAGGCCGAACTGGCTCCGGGTCGACTACGGCTTCTTCTTCACGGTGCATCGGCTGGGGTGATCGAGGTGAGTTGTCGCCGCGCTGTGCACTGCGACCACGATCATCTGCTGGACGGCGGCTAGAAGCACGACTGTTACCCTTGCTGCGAGCCCTTGAGGTTCCCTCCGGAGACTCTGTACGTCGTGGTGCCTTAGAGCCAGACCTTGTTTTACTGCCTCCACGTCGAGCTCTGCTACGTGTTGTGCGGGTACTGGCAACGGACTCTGTTGCAACTGGTGAAGCGACGACACTCATCTTGTAAAACCTCTCATCGTCGAAAGGATCCGTATTGGTGCCAGTCTCTTTGTGGTCTCTTGAATAAATGCCAGCGTCTTCTGGAGACATCGGGACGGGTGAGGACGGAGAGCGTTTGGCTGGGCGGATGTACCGGACACCAGAACGTCCTCGGCCTTGAGACTCCTCTCGAGTACGACTACGGGTCCGTGCTGTCCGTGAGGCGGGCCTCTCCTCGTTCCTCGAACTAGTTCGATTCTGGGTGTAGTGGTTTGCCTCGTCAAGACTGCTAATATACTGATCTATGCTACGTGCCTTAGCACTCTTGATACTTTGCCCCGTTAAGGGTGGGGTCAGTTTGTTGCTGTACGCGGTACCTAGGGCATGCTCGACCACTGTGTCCTGCATGTTTAAATGAAGCTCTTGGCGATTACGACTTCGGGAACTTGTGCGCGACAGGCTTCGTTTCTCCTGGAGATTCTCAAAAACTCCGACTGCAGGAGAAGGTAGATGCTCCTCTGACTGGTTTGGGTTGAAAGTTGTAGCTGACAAGACAAAGTCTTTGGATCCACCCGTGGCTCGACGGGTAGAGAACGGAAGAGTCTCAGCCTCACGACCAACGTTGTCGATAGCTGTGCGCGGATGCGATTCACCACGTTGTCCACGATCAGGAATGGCCAATGAGGCAAGGGCTTCGTTGTTTGTAGTCGAACGGCCAGCATCTGAGTGAGAGGGGTATCGTTTCCGAGTGTAGGCACCAGGGGTCGCAGTCCTTGCAGAAGACGGTTCTCTTGAGGTGTCTCGAGTACCGCGTTGGCCCAGCCAGGAGCGACTGCCAACAGCCGGACTGATAGCAGATTCTGCAATGGGGGTGACACCAGCGTTCATGGGCGTTTTCGCTTCATCGTCGCGAATTATCTGTCTGGGTTGAGGTCCACGAGTGAAATCAGTCACGAGCTTGAGCGAGGCCATTCTAGCCGCAACCCTGCTACTGCCAACACTAGGGGGGGACAGTGGCGGACTAAGCTGTGATCCAAGTAGTGCCTGCTTTTGAGCCGAAAAGACGGCGTCTTGCGCCCGAGGTGAGAACCAGGGTTCCGTGGTTTCGAGGCCCATGCAAGAGAAGCATCGTACGGCCAATTCGGCTTTGCCGTGAGTGACAGAGTACTCTCCCCACTTCCTGACCAGAAACGACTGTCTTTGCCAGTCGGTAGGCACGGTGAGACATGTCAGGAGAATAGCCTCCATGTAATATTTGCGAGAGACATAAACCTCAATCGCATCATTGTGCTCGCCAAGTCCCAGGAGAATAGCGACAGCTGGATGGACATCGCCTTTCTCCAGTAGACGCTGAACGAAGGTCTCGCCTACCTTTTTCTGTGTGCCTTGTCCAACGTTGCACAAAGCTAACAACATCCAATCGGAGGCTGTCATTGAATCTGAGCCGATCATGGAAGTCAGTAGGTCAGCTCCTGATTCACCAAGCCACTTGGACAAAAGTACAGCAGCAGCAGCTCCGGACTTGTGACGCGCAACTATGGGGGGTCAGCTGAACTCATTACGAGTTAGTGGAACAAACTCACGCTCATCTCGAACGAGGTCTTCAATATCATTGTCCCAACCGAAAACAACCTTGAGCATATTCATCCGCAAGTCATCAGGTGTTCTTTCGGGCCCTAGATCCGTGGGACGGAACGGCACATCGCTCAATCTTGCTTTAGTGAAGGGGAATAGATCCATGGGTTGGTTGTTTTTCGGCTCTTCTATTTTTCTGGTAGCATCCCTGCGCAGGGGCGCTGCATGTGAAACGTATCGTGACGATGCGGCTGACGAGAGGGATCGAATGGAGACGCTTTCGCGAGCTGAAGTGCCTGCTAGTGATGATGTGCCTGATGAAAAGACGGTCCCAGTTCCTCCTGAGCTCTTGGAAGATCGCACGGAGCCATACGATGGCTTGTCGTAGCGATAGCGAGGTGCACGACCGCTCCCAGATGACTTTGAGCTTTGCGAGCCTCGACTGGATACGGGACTCAATGGGCCGACTCTATCACGACGTTCTTCTTCAAGTTGGTCCATTTCTTGGGCAATCTTCTGCAAGGGCGACATGGCAGCTGCTTCACTGTCACTGATTTCGGAATCGGAGAGCAGCTGCGGTGCTGATTTGGAAGGCATCGCTGTCAAGGGTGTTTCCATCTGCTGTACCTGCTCATCTAACGAGCTGGGTGGCGAAGGCGGAGTGTTCGCAGGGGCATGTTGGGCGCTCGCCACCATGGTCACTGGACCATTGCTTGGGTTCAGGTCGTATTGCCGTATGCTGAAGTTGCGGCCTATGGTGAACAGGGTCGCGGTAGGCCCATAGTTGCAAATAGCGGCAATGCCTTCAGTAGTGGGGACAGACTCGTATGAAACTCTCTTGGTGCGTACATCCCAAGCGCAGGTTTGCCTTGGAGGGAAATGTTAGCAATGGCAGTGCTCAAGCTACAATACTTGCAAGGAAGGAAGCTAGCTCGTGAACTTACCCTTCAGTGTATTGTACGATGCGTCCGTTCTTGGACCATGCGAACCAGCAAGGTCCCGGTTCTCGCTGCTCCTTGTGGTTCAAGACGCGAATAACGCAAGGTGCGTCTCCGCCTTGCGTGGCTTTGGGGACACTCCAGACTCTCAAGTCTCCGTCTGCGGTTTGGGCTGCCAGCATTTCGGACTTTTGCTTGGAGGAGGAGCCATGCCAGGCCAATCCCGCGATGGGAGATGGAGCTCGAGGAGTCGTGAGAGTGTGCAGAATCGTAAAGGACGGCTGGAGGGTCGCGATCAAGATGGAGCCGTTCAGGTAGCTGCACAGGATTAGCATTGCGTAGCGGTGGGGCGTGCAGGTCCAAGAGCACTACATACCCGATTGCAAAAGTCCTGCAGTCCGCTGCAGGTGCTAGTGCGGTGATGGGGTCGAAGATTGTTCGTGCAGACAGATGTTCGGAAGTAGAGGGCTCGAACAGGATGATGTTGCCTTGGGCATTCCCTGTAGTAGTTGTCAGTTGAAGACGGTTGCAATGGCAAGGGCAAGTGCCTCCTAGTTTGTCGCTTACCAAAGGCAACATTTCCATTGCGCATCCACGTCGCCACTCTGATTTGCTCATAGGATGCAAATCGCGCCACTTCATCGCCCGTGAGCAAGTCCCACACAATTGCGGTCGATCCCGCATCATACGACACTACCAGACGGCCTGCTCCTCTTTCGCTCGTAGTGTCGACGGAAATCCACGACACATCTTCGCGATGTCTGGTAAACCGCCGTTCTATGGCCAGTGTGTCGTGGTGGAGGCACAGGATCTCATTGCGCTGCGCATAGAGCAGAAAGGACCCGGTTGCTGCACAGGGCTCAAAGGCGAATTCATCTTGCCCCGGAGTGGGCGGCTTGGTGAGTTTGACGTCTGAGGAGCGGGCAGAGGCACTCTTGGCTGAATTGGTGCGGTGTCGTCCTAGACCAGTCGACATGGTGGCAGAGGCTACACGAGGTGGGATGGTCAGATGGGTTGTCTCCAACGAGGGCGCATTACGAGAGGGGCAGCAGTGTCGACAGCGGAAGACTGCGAGTACGACGACGAGCTTTCCAACGCCAGAGGTGAGCGGCAACGGGTTCAGGGGAAGAAATGCACTCACTGTGAGATGCGCGCTAAAGCTGTGCGCTTCTCTGACAGCTCGTCCACGGCGGCTGGCGTCTGGTGATGTTGCGCCCCCGCACCGGCTGCACGCAAGGATCAGAGTTGATGCGGTTAAACGCCCCTCTTGCAGTACCTGGCTGGTATTCTGGGACACTCTTGAGCGATGCAACAAGTACGCGTACAAGTTCGCTGAAAGGACAGACGGCGGAGCAAGACAGTGAGGAGGAGAGGAAGGGCATGCGACGACACTGGGCCTCTCAAGCTGGCGCTTAGAGATGGACTGGCATCGTGCCCAGAATAGGACGACCAGCATGCTTAGTGCGTGATGCAGCAAGACCCAGGCCGGGCAGAATGAGGCGTCGACGGGCGGTTCGCTCATTGCTCAGAAGGCTGGACAGCAGCGAGCGGTGCTCGACCTGGCCAAGAGCATCACACAGAGCATCCACCACGCTAGAGGGAAGGCGTGCCTGCGTGGGCGACGCGACGGGCCTGTGAAAGGTTGCAAAGGCACCGGCGAGCCTGCAGCGGAAAACAGGCCCAACAGGGATCTGGGGGGAGACACGAGATGTGACGGCGGTGCGCTCCAGGGCTCGTGTTGATTGGCCTTGCTCATGTACGAAGCCAAAACTATCACATTTCTTTACCGCCGGCCCCCAGCGGCCCGAAAGCATGATGCCTCGCCGTGAACCTCACGGGCGAGGCTGCACATGGAACATGGCGAGCCTGTCATGTACTGTGTACACAGTACATACTACACAGGACCTGGGGAGGGGAGGGTACGTGCCTGACAGCAGCATCCTGTCCAAGCTTCTCTCCCGCAATGCTCGGGACGGGTCTGTATGTTGGACGCACAGGCTCCCCAGCCCCGCTGCCCTACCGCGTACCATCCCCGTTGCGCGGTCGCTCCGACCTGGAGTCGTCCCCCAAAATGACTGCTTAGGTATACGAAGTCTTTGCAACGTGTCGCAGCCTAACCGATTCGCCAATTCGCACATGGACGACGGCCGGCGTGGAGCATGGATCCCTTCTGCGCAAGCAAGCGCCTGCGCTCCGTCCCGCTTCAACGATACCATACAGTACTTGCTAGAGTAGTCGAGGCTTTTTGTCGATCTGCCAAGCGAGCGACTACCGCTATGGTCCCTTTGCCGTAGTGTACCGGTATGTGCTTAGACATGTACTATGTATGCGAGCCATGTATCGACCACACGCTGGTGTTTGGTGATCAAGCTCCCTGTCCAGCACACCTGACAGTGGTACCTACCTGTGACTAGCTATGGACGAGTAACAATCGAACAGAGCGCCATCAGGCCAGGCCGTGTGTCAATTGCACTCGAACAACTCTTCACACCGATTGTGCACATCTACTTGATCAGTGGCCGTGAAAGGCTTTTGCGACAAAGCGGTGCAGTACGTACCCTCGCTCTTACTGTAATAGGTAGAAAGCCCCTTTACCTGCGCAGAAGCTCAACCCCTGTCGCTTGGGCACGGTACTGTGTACATTGTGTGGGCACCAGCCACCCAATTCTGCCCCTCTCTCGCCCCCCCCCCCCCCCGCGCTGACGCGAGGGGCAAGGACACCGCATGTAGAGTTCTCTACGAATCGCTTGATTTCGAGATACTAACCCCCTTCAACATGAAACAAATCTATCGCGTCGAGATGCGAGCACAAGCATCCCGCGTGCCCGCCTTTGCTGCCGCTGCCGCGACATTCGCTTACTGCGTCACTCATCTGCTGGGCCTCATTTTTGACTATTTTGTTTTCCAAAGCCATAGGGATTGCTCCTTCGAGGCCATGCTTATGAAGCGATGATTCGAGCCTTTTGCTGTTGGCAGGATTCTGTCTATTCTCGTGCGCTAGAGTATTCAAGGCATGCTCTGGATTCAGCGAATCATCAATAGCATCGCCGGCAATGCTGTTTCTGTGGTACACAACAGCGGCATCTAAAGAGGTTGCTTTTGGCAACGGACAGGCATCTTGAACGAGTTATACCCATGATCATCACTACAAACAGTAATGGCGTAATTTAGGCCCACCAAGATGGGAGCGCCACGCATCTCAACAATCACACTGGACCGACGTGATGGGATGTGACGGAAGTGAATAGTGATTTAGCTCACCCCCGGTTACGATAATAGACATGGAGGCACAGTTTGGGAAGTGAATCAAAATCATGTTCGCCAAAATACGCTATGGATGGGGGGTATCAGGGGTATCATATAAGGAAAGGTGAGGTAAGCCACAGGTAACCCATGTAAGCCACGCTCAATGCGAGAAGTGTCCCATGCAAAATGCGTCCGGTTGGAAATGAAATGCTATCCGACTCGCGGAGCAGGGGTATAAATGCCTAAAAGCCACAATAAAAAGGAAGGCGCTAGCAATGCCCAAGAAATCACACCGGTTCCGCCGATCTACAGCTTGCGTTCTTTCCCCACGCGAAGCATGCGCGGTTGTGGTGTCAACGCGCGACCTTGAGACGGTAGGGGCTGGATGTCAACGCAGGGTGGCCATGCCTTTGACAGTCCGCGGGTGCGACGTCGATCAAGGCTGACCGGAGGCGTTGTTGTAGTTGCATGCTGACCAAGCTGATGTTGACTGAGATTGAGCATGCATGGAGCATCTGCAGGCGCCTGGTGTTCTACCGTCGAAAGACTGAAGCAACCATGTGACTCGAAGTCAGGTGGTCTGCCCTTCAGGACTGATGCATGCCTAAGCATGTCAGTACTGTGGTGCATGATTCAAAGTACCAGTTGCCACTTACAGTATGATGCTAATTGTTCGTGGTGCCAGTGCTGTGCTGAGCTTCACTCAACTTGTTCGGGCGATTCAGAGATGGGAGTCATGCAAATGGGCTTGGAAGAAGTGCGCTTGCGGCCACTGCTGCGACGACGCTCACTCTTTGCCTTCTTTGATGCGTATAGAGGAGGTAAGACGTGG
Organism: Plenodomus tracheiphilus IPT5; assembly: GCA_010093695.1. Taxonomy (NCBI): domain Eukaryota; kingdom Fungi; phylum Ascomycota; class Dothideomycetes; order Pleosporales; family Leptosphaeriaceae; genus Plenodomus; species Plenodomus tracheiphilus. Next base: position 126,953 of record MU006289.1, on the reverse strand, counting down.
AGCGCTTCAGTCATGGGAGGCACCCTTGGTGGAGCCGGTGCTTGGTGAAGAAAGGGGCCGACAAAGTCATGCTCGATGTCCTCGCCAAACAAATCGGCGTCGCTGATGTAAGAGTTGGGCATGTTGCGGTACTCGAGCGAGGGGCCGGTCGGCCATGACGGGTAAGCACATGATGAGCCTCGGGTGGAGTTGGAGCCAACGGAGCAGGTGCTGTACAGGGAGCTTGTTGGAGAGGCCATGTTTCTAGACGAGATGCTGATGGGTAGGGACGGCGAGGGCGAAGAGCTAGGTGAGGTCTCGAAATGCATGATTGCTGTGGTGTGTATAGCGTAGCGGGTGGGTCTAATGTGTATATATCCAGGCTCGGGCAATCACGGCTCAGGGTCTCCGGGGGTGATTTTCGTGATTTTTCTCCGTCTAGCGCGGGCACCTGGGGCTGGCAAGTGTACCGGAGGTGATGGTCGATGACGCAGTGCTCGTGTGGTATGCGAGGTGTAAGGACATACAGTGTGTACACTGCAAGGTTGTGGCGATGGAAGCCGTAGTCAGTCGAGTCAACAAGTCAAGACGGGGCCTGGGTTGGTGGACAATGTCTTCTTCTTGCTGGTCTTGCTGGTCCTGCTGCGAGCAGTCTCTGATTTTGGAGTTGCGGGTGACGGGTGACGGGCGACGAGTGACGGGCGACAGGCGGGCGGTGTTAAGTATGGCAACGGGGCGTGCTGTTCCGAGGCGTGGACAGGCAGAGTCGCTGTGGCATGCCGCAAATGAGTCGGTGAGACCTGTCACCGCTTCGTTGTTTTTGGCGGCGTGGGATTGGCGGTGGCCGCACAGGTGTGTGTGTGTGTGAGCGGTCAAGACCAACGAGGGGGGGCACTGGGCCAGCTGCCGCCGCGGCCACCGCTCCCGCGCGCCCCTGCCAGTCTGGACGGGGCTCCTTCCCGCTCGCCCTGTCACGCCCACGGACAATCATGGCCGCCAGCGCACTGCTGCCACTACACCGTGCAAACTGGCTTCATCGTCTTGCTTGCTTCACCCCTTCACGCTGCAGCGTCATTTGACCGTGTCGACGTCGAAAAACAGCATCTGGCGCCATGCCATGTCACACGCCGCAGGCCATGCGCCTCCGCCAACCGTCCAGAGTTACATACATGTGAACAATACCGTCGGTCGAGTCTGGACAAGACCAGCTCTTGCGTTACTCGATGCAGTAAGCTGAGCAGATCATCTCGGGGCCTTTTGCCCCCTCCCCCTTCTCCACGCACCTCCCATTTTCCCCGGCTTTGACAGCCGCTTGAAACTTTTGCGGCTTCTGGATCCCGTCGGCCGTTGGGCAGCCTCGAGTCACGAGTGTTTCCGACCCTCGCGGGCGTGGCCGCGCACAGAGACAATACCGCGCCGCTACCCCCCGAATCCAGCCCGCCACCAGATTTGCTTCACTCTTGCTGGCTGGGTACATGGTGTGCGTCATCATCATCATCATGTGCGAGGCGGTTTGCCATGCTCGAGGCACTGCAATCTGGCGCTTTTGGGTTGCCACGCGCCGCTTGTGACTGTGCTGTGACTCTGTCCTCCGGTGGTCCAAGATTAGCCAGACTGCAACCCGGGGTAGAGTAAGACCTTCACCTGGGCACTGGGCAGTATCATTAGCCCCAATCACATGCACTTCGACATCATCTCAGGGTCCACGCCCGTCGCCCGATATTCCGCTTCACACTCTAGACCAATGCCATGCCATGCCACTACCACCAAGTACCACTCTACATACAGTACATACCATGCTGCATACTACTATACCTCGGATATCTCTACATACTTTCCTCGGCCATTCGCCGACGCGCTGGCTCCCAGAGTATCAAACATCCGAAAGCTACTCCATTTGCAACTGCCTAGGTACCAGAACCTCGCAGTATCCGTCTTACCGCAGCTTGCTTACCCGCAGCTTACGCAAGGCTGAGTAGTTTCTTTCATGTCCGTGGGTAAAGGCAGTCAGCACACCATCTCGTCTGCGTCGTTTGCCATTCTTTGTCCTAGAGTACGGGGTAATTCAGAGGGCATATACCGCATTGGAAACAGGGCTGACAGCCCAGCCTGGGATCGTGTATACACAAGTACATTTATAGCTATTCAGCCGACACTTCTTCAGCCGATACCTACTCGAAACGAACGCGCACGGTGCAAGAGCAATCTGGGGTTGGAAAGTCGTCTGTGCTTTCCAGTTGCTGCAAAAGTACAGTGCATGATTTGGCGGAGACATCATCCTGACCTACCTACTGTGTATGTACTCGGCATCGATGTTGCTCATGAGAGCTCAATGTCATGATGCATGTCTTTCTCAGTCCTCGATCCGCAAGTGTCTACGTATTGATCGTCCACACAGCTCGTCATGGCCTCAAACTCCGCTTGACCTGCCCAAGCTCTCCCACTCTGAAGTCATCCTTCACTGGAGTCTCCACACGCTCGCTCGGTCAAACGTGCGCACAGGTAAGCGGGGCGCGGTCCGCAATCGCTTGCAGAGAAGGAAGTGGAACCCGCTCCCCGCCATGACCTCTCTTCCGTATTTTTTTCGTTTGAGATTTTGCAGGACCCCGCTGCCGTACATGCGTTCGAGCAAGGAGGCCCGTAGGGCGAAACATCGGCTAGATGCAGACCAAGGTCTTGATTTTTCTTCTGTCGTGCATGGATGCAAGAGTCGGTGAGGAACAGGAAGTTTCTGCTTCGAGTGTTTGGAGAATGGCGTGCATGTGGTAGGTGGAAATGGGCAAGGCCGCAAGGGTGGAGGGCGACCCTGGGGACCGTCAGATTGTGGCGTATCGGCCACCTGGTGAATATCATCATGGCCACACTTGTCCTCATCAGAGTGGGAGATTGAGCCTGTGCAAAATGCAGGGTCCTCGGTACATCATATTCCGTCACGAGTACACTTCTGCCTGTATTCCACTATGGGCGTATATACCCTTCGACTTCGTCTACCAAGCTGCTAGCTGTCACAGAGGCACACAGCAGTGACAGCACTTTGTCCAGCATACATTCTCTAATCTGAGATGGGACGAGTCATCCATCCCCTCTCCGCCGGCCCGAGTGCAGCCCAGTCACACCAATGCGGTTTGGCGGTGAGTGTGATCCACCGCACCGTGAGATGTCGCTCCCGCTGCCGCTGCACTGAAGGGCAGATGGCTTGCATGTTGTGCGACCGGCATGATGCACCGGCGATCGTGTGCTCTGGACTCTGCATCCACAAGTCGAGATTCCATGTGACTTCTCGTCTGCACCGAAAATGCGATAAGAGCTCATCGGCATTCCCTACCGTGCAAGACATCCAACCCTGAAGGCCTGTTCAGGGAGGTCGGCAGAGTATGTTTGATAAAGTGGCACTAGATCGTGTTCCTTGCAATGCCGCCCATCCTTTGGGGTGGTCGCGGCGAGTACAGCGCTTTCAGTGCAAGTGGTGGGGGTTTCCGCTTCCTCTGGAATGATAGGCTCACTAGGTGTGACGTTTGATGCCATAACTCCTGCCCACGCGGGGTCAAGCGCAACGAGTCACAACTGAAAGCGCCACGGCCTCCACTCACACCAGTCCCGCCACGATACATGACAGGCTACCGCGCTTGCACGCCATTCTCTGGCTTCTCTCTGAGGTTTGGGGTCCACGGAATTGGCTGCAGCGCTGTGTTCCCTCATTGGGTATACCGGGCGGGCTGCATTTTGAGCCCAGGCTGGGACTGTTGGTCAACCGAAATAGCTTTCATCCGCCAACCAGGTGTGTAAACAGCTTGCAACTAACACAACCTCTTAATTCCCAGACAGACTACTGTCAAATCTGACCGTTCCATTTAGAGTACACCAAAATCGGAATCTAAGCTCATTGAGCAAGGCACTGCAGTTGGAAGCACATGGTAACTATGATCTTTGTCTGCGAACCTATCACGATATAGGTTGAGCGGATGATACTTTGTTCGAGTGTCAAAGAAATAACGCTACGCGCGGTTTCTACGTGCATCCAACATTAAATGTGAAATTGGTACTCTACTCCTCTTTGTCTGCCCATTCTCGCAAGCCGCTTGGACACGACGCATCAGTAGACCACAATTACAGCAGATGTGAAGGGGCTGCATTGCACGCTGATGTATTGTGTCGACAATCTTGCGCCTGGTATTAATTCATGATATTCGTCCTGGAGATCCTGAAAGGTGTATAAAAAACGTTCTCACTAACGTCGTCAAAATGTGGGTCCTCCATTCCAACATACAGAGTTAGCAGGTACTACTACCTCATGAAGGAGAACTTGGAAATACCTTGAGCGTGCCGGGAGCCCTTGGAATGTAAGCCAATTGTCGGGACGGAGGTCTGCTCCCACTACGCCCTGCCACCATAAGAGGTACGTATACTCCACGAAGATGGAGTATTAGTGAGCAGAATAGTACATAGCCTGCTGAGGCGCTGATGAAGGAATGCAGTGCAAGTTCACATCATGGGAGATTACCATCCAGAGCTGCGAAGGAGCTGGTAACGTTGATCTTCAAGCACTAGTGTCGCTATCGTCAATGTCTAGTGGTACTACAAGCATTGTGTACATACCTCGATTGACCTTGTACCATACCGGTGTACAAAATTACTTGTGGTATCTCATCCTTTTTACTGGGTGTATGGGTTGAGTCCTGATATCTTCGTAGCAAAAGCCCACATGAGATCCCTCCTAGCTAGGTGTCCAGTACCAATCCCAATTGAATTTGATCACCTCGTTCCCCCACGCTGTCCACCCCTGCACGAGGTACCGTGAGAAAATCTCCAGGGCACTATAATCCTGTGGCAACAGCCCAAAGCTCTCAAACAAACGCTTTAAACAGGGTTTCCTTGAGTGAACATCAGGTACAGCAGCTATAACCCTCCTCCTCACGATATCCTTATGCGCCATCCTCGTCCACGAATTTGGCGCCGCACGTCCAAGCAACAAGACCTCATATGGTCTCCTCATCCCGCTATCAATATCAAACATTGGTTCACCTTTACTCGTCGTCTTGATCCACACCCACTCTTCCACTAACCCAACGTTCCACGTCTCAAACAGCCCTCCGCGACCAAGTACATGTTTACGAAGAGATGCTTTGTTGGTGATCCATATACCCACTAGTGCATTATGCTCAAGGTAAGTATCCACGTCCATCTTTAACAGCATCTTCTTGAGAAATGGCATGCCGCCGACCTGTTCGTAAGCACCTTTCCGCTTGGCGGAGCGATTGGGCCATGGTGGGTCAAGAAGTACGAGATCGAAGTGACGGGGCAGGTTGTATTCGTCTGTGAGCTGGCGAAACGACGTGCGGAAATCATCCGAGTGTGTGGAGTCGCTGAGGAAGAAGGTAGAGCGGGCTGGGATCTTGAAACGGTACTCATTGGTCTCCTGATGAGATGCTCTGACGTGGGCGCTGCTCTTGTTGGATACACTCAGCTCCAGAGGCACGTCTCCTGGGTTGTGGAAGGTAGGTGCCCATGGCTCTGTCATCTCGTCTTCTAGGTCAGATCCAGTCATGTGTGCTCCGTTCGGGGTCTCCTGTGCAGTGTGATACGACATTTGCCACTTTTGTTGTGACACGCTATGTGTGGCTGTTGGGCCAGATTCGGGGGTCGCACCGAGAGACGCCATCATAAGCTGTAAATCAAAGGCGATATCACCGCCCTTGCTTTGATCCCATGTCGCCCACTCTCGTAGTCGGGACTCGAGGTCCTTTTCGGGGTCGTCAATGTCCATTTGGTCTTTCCCGCATGCCGGCGCTTGGGTCAGTAGTTTGCGTGGCGCACACCAAGGACCCGATACGTGTGTGTGGATATGGGACAATGCATGCTCGATCGTGGCCTTGTACTCGACGTGTAACGCATTGGTAGTGTCTTGGGGTGGTGCGGTTCCTTGGGGTTTCTGTGTCCTGGCACGGTAATCCTCGTTTGGCTCAATGGGTTTGTCCAGTGGTGCCGTAGAAAGAAGGGTATCAGAGCGGCCTTGGGCAGCTGCGATTGACCGTGGTATGTCTAGCAGGATTATGTCGGATTCGTCGTTCTGGTGGATGACGCATGACGCTGAAGATGGGTGGAAAGCACCATGGCCTGGAGAAGCCATGATGGCGAGACGTGGAAATGAGAGTGAAAGTAGACGGTAAGAGAGCCAAATCCAAAACTGGGAGAAAGATGCTGCCTACCCTGGACGCCGTGTGCCGCTCAGAATCCGTGTGTCGTGTGCCTAGAGCAGACGCTGTTGCTGTACTGAACAACAGAAGATGCCGCGCACACAATTAGGACAGCGGTATCATGCTGCGACTGCTCTTGCGGAACCGCCACGAGTGCGAGCCAAGAGTTCAGCTTGGTGGTTGATGGCTCACTCGCGGGTGGCATGGGCATGCTGGAAAAGTTTCCGCTTACAATCGGACTGCCGGGATGGATCCGTGCCTGCAGCCTCGGCCCATGCATGACGTTGCCGGCAGTCCTGGATCTGGACCACCCACCACCGCCGCCTTTCTCAGCACAGCACTGCACAGCACTGCACACGACATCTTCCTGCGATCGCATGCCCTAGGCCCTGCTCTCCAACCGACCCTCACCACACACACCAGCCTCATGTCGCGGTAGCCCGTCACAGCCAGAGCTAGGTAGACGACGCACGGGACATGGTCACGGGTCTCCGCGATGACGAGGGCTTCACCACCACCAGGATCATGACCACGACTGCCGCGCAGACACCCCGCGCACACATACCCCCAGAACACCATGCGCCCTCCCCGTCCATGGACCACCACGCTGTCGTGCCGGCGCGGGAGCACAAGGAGCGAGCGGGCACGGGCAAAGACTCGGACACCACGAGGGCGGACAAGAAGAGCACAGAGTATCTCATAAAGAGCGGGCTGGCGGGGGGCTTCGCTGGATGCGCTGTACGTCTGTCTACATCCCCACCCCATGGATTACCTGCATAGATCAGCTCGGATTCTTGTGGACATGTGACCAACGCATTGCTAACTACCATGACAGGCCAAAACGGCAGTCGGCCCCCTCGACCGCGTGAAAATCCTCTTCCAGACGCGCAACCCCCAATTCGCAAAATACGCCGGTTCCTGGTCTGGATTCCCCACCGCAATCCGCGACATCTATGTCTCTGCCGGCTTCGCAGGCCTCTTCAAGGGCCACTCCGCAACCCTCCTACGAATATTCCCTTATGCCGGTATAAAGTTCCTCGCATACGAGCAAATTCGCGCACGCGTCATCAAAAACAAGGCACAGGAAACACCCGGCCGGCGCTTCATTAGCGGCAGCATGGCAGGCATGATGAGCGTCTTCTTGACCTACCCATTGGAGGTGATACGAGTACGACTGGCCTTTGAAACCCAAGCAGATCAGCGCAGCGGTCTGGGCTCAATCATACGGAAAATCTACGCCGAGCGACCGCCGCCCGTTGCTCATACTCCATCCAACGCAGTGACAGCAACCGCAGTACACGTTGTGGAGAAAGTCACGCCCACAAGCGGGCTACCGAACTTCTTCCGAGGATTCACGCCCACACTACTAGGCATGATTCCCTACGCAGGCGCCTCCTTCCTCGCACACGATTCAATGAGCGACGTAATGCGCTGGCCGCGGTTGGCACCATACACCACTCTTCCCAACACCTCGCGCGAAGAATCGGCATCCACGAGCCATAAGCCGGCACAGCTGAGATATTGGGCCGAACTCGCGTCCGGCGGAATAGCGGGCTTCGTATCGCAAACAGTTTCCTACCCCCTTGAAGTCATACGGCGCCGGATGCAGGTTGGTGGTGTAGTGGGCGATGGACATAGGTTGGCCATGGGAGAGGTGGTCAAGAGGATCTATATGGAGAGGGGGTACAAGGGGTTCTTCGTTGGGTTGACAATTGGATATGTCAAGGTTGTGCCCATGGTCGCCGTGAGCTTTTACGCATATGAGAGGGGAAAGTATTATCTGGGAATCTGACAGTGTGGGACATATAGAAGCGGCGTTTGAGAGTATGCTTTGATGCGAGACACCTTTTTCGTCTGGCCATGTGGAGCGAAATCGTTAGTTTGTTGAAGTGCACAAGGAAAGTATATTCACAAGAGCAACACCAGTCAGTTTACTACACAATCTCTTGTAATACCAATGACCGAGACAACACAAAGACAGTGTGCCGTGTTTGTTCGGGCATAGAGGCCATGCAGCACCAGGGGTAGCGAGATGTCCAAAATCAACATGCACCTCGCATTCGGACAAATTCCGCTGGCTCGACATGTATTCATGGAACATACACATTGATGGGTATTTTCTGCAAGACAATAGCATCATCACTGTACAAGTATTCAAAATAACAACACCAGAAGGTGACGTGCAAGAATATACTTGGTGATTCCTATACTTCCATGGACTCTACCAAAGTGAAAACGACTACTTCATAGTCTGCACCAACTCGCGATAAATCTTCTTGAGATCCTTGACATCGCCCTCCAGCTCCTCCACCCTTTCCGTCTTCTCCCCCAACATCTCAAGCGTAGTCTGGTACCTGACTTCCATCTCACCCAGTCGCTTCTCCAGATCCTCTACCTTTTCATCCTGCTTACGCTTCGCCTCAACCTCCCGCATCAGGCTTACAACCTCTTCACGCGCCTCATCTCTTTGCGCGGCAAGTCGGTGTAGTTCTTCCTTTGAGGTGGCCTTCTCAGACTCCAAGCGGCGGACCGCAGCGCTCATACGCTCAACCAATTGAACAGAGGGACCGGCGCCAACAGTAGACACAGAGATCATATCGTTGATTGTACGGTGTGGACTAGACATGTTATCAAATGGGTCGTCATGGTCTATAGCGTGTATGGACGGTGTATCCATTGCGCCTGCAACAGAACTTCCACCACCATTTCCATTCATGTACGACACCATGCTCGATGGGATCGAGTCCTGTCGTGACAGTGTCCCAAGATCAGGTGTACGGACTCTTGCTCCAGACTTTTGTCGCGACGATGTTGGTCTTCGGACCGCCTCATCGAACATACGGTCCATGGGTGAAAGCGGCATTTCTGACGTCCTCGACATGGCTCTGCGGCTGTGTATTCCCAATGGATCGGGCGATTGTCTCCGCTGCGAAGTCGACGGCGAGTCTGCACGAAGGTAATTTGATTCCCCAAGAAGTGTTGGAGTCTGCACTTCTTGTTTCCACTTCATCTTCTCGTCTTCGAGTTTTTGCTGGAACTCCGCTTCCCAAACCTTCTTCTCGCGTTCTAATTCCGTTCGTGCATCCTGCGCAGCTGTCTCTGCTTGACTCAATCTGGCTTGCAATTTCTGCGCCGCGGAAGTCTGCTCCGCAAGACTGTGCTCGAAAGCTCGAGCGCGCTCATTGATAGTCTCGAGTTCATCTTCTAGTCTTCTAGCCTTCGAGTTGACTTCCCGAGCCTTACGTCGGACGTCGGACTCGCGCTTTGCGGTCTCGTCGCGGTCCTTCTCCAGTGCCGCAACACGTGATGTCAGAGTGGTTTCGATTCCCTGCCAATTTTCGGATGCAAGCGAATATTGTGTTTGGAGAGTTTCAATTTGTCGAAGTAGTTTGGCTTGAGAGTCACCGGTGGCTGATGAGGTGGCTTCCTCAGTCCGGCTGCGAAGAAGTTCGAGTTTGGATTCAAGGTTCTGCATACCATGTTAGTCCCACTACATTGCTCGGGATGCGGGTAACATACAGCAATCTCGCCACGTAGCTCAAGCTCGGCGACCTTTGCTTTTTCCTGTTGGTTTTTGGCTTCATCTCGAGCTGCTTGCGTCTCTCGCTTGGCGCGGTCTTCGGCAAGCTTCTTCTCAATTCGGAGGTTCTCAATATCCTCCTTTAGTGACGCCGTTGCCCTCTTCTCTGCTTCTAGGGCTCCAGTCTGTGCCCTCTTTTCGGCGTCTTCAGCGCGTGAGAGCGCCTCACTGAGTTGTTTGCGAAGCTCTGAAATAGTCAAGCCAGCCTCTTCCCGCTCTGCCTTTATAGACTCGATATCTTTTTCAATCTTGCCCACAATCTTCAATTTGTCTTGCGCAACCCGTTCAGCCGCTTCCGCGCGCTTTGCCCGTTCCGCTTGCTCTGTGATACTCTTCTCCGCCTTGGACAAGCGCTGCTTCAACGTTGTAATGTCCTTGTCTTGCTCCTGTGCTTTGGTGCGCATCTTCTTGATCGTGGCCAGATGCTTCATCTCGGTCTTAGAGAGCTTCTGGCCTTCCTCCATGAGTGCGGCGATCTGCGCGTCCTTTTCGGCCAGCTTCTTGTCTTCTGGCGTTATTTCTCCTGCCGTCGCGGCTGTTTTAGAAGAGGCTGTCAGCTGCTGTGAAAGGTATGTGAGTTTTGATTGCAGGGCATCGATGCGTTCAAGGTGACCGTTCATCTCCTCGCGGTTGTCGACCAACGTCTGCTCATATGTCTTCTGCAAGAGGGCCAGCTCAGCCTCGACTGCTTCCGGGTCCCGCGCTGTTTGTGCGGGTGCCGCTACATCAACAGAGGGTCGCGAGGGGTTGCTCTCGAGCGACGGGCGCGAAGGTGCTGCCTCTGGCACGACGATGGACGGTATAGACATGATTGGTATCGGCGTCGAGGAAGGCTGATCGGCGACCAGAGGCGTGGCGGGTGTTGAGAGCACAGGTAGTGAAGGAGCCACGGGCGGAGGGGCTTCTATAGAGGTCCGCGGGGAAATCTGGCCTTGGGTGGTGTCGTTTACATTCTTGCTGCCCTCGGATTGTACCGTCGATACATCTTCCACCACCGCTTCCACAACTTTCAAGTCTGCACTCGTCCTGGTTGTATCCGCAACAGCTGCAGCTCCAGCCGAGTTTCGTAGCGCTGGACTCTCAGGCCGTGCGCCCAAGTCTGACGAGGCTCTTCCCTCGGCCTTGTCCGCTCCCTTGTTCACAGCTTTTGCCAGGCGATCTTGCAATCGAGAGTTGGGCCTGCTCCGAGACGAGTTCCGCGCTGCTCGAATGCTGTCAGCTTCCGTAATGCGTGCATAGACTATCTATCCACGCTGCATGCAACCCACCTGGCTCGGCCGCCAACTTGGCGTCTGTAGGCGCACTCTCTCCCGCTGCTTGTTTAGCAGCAGCCTCGGCTGCCCGCAACTTTGCGCTCGCCTGGTCATCTTCGGCAAGAATGGTGTCGAGGCGCGACTCGAGCCCTGATATGGCGTTGTTCCACCAGCCTTTCCCACTCATCTTGCGCCCTGCCGCACCGCCTGTGCTCGTGGTGTAAATGGCCGCCTGCGTAGGGAAAGCTTTGTCAAATATCACCGTGGGCTCGAGGTCATCCAAGATACAGTCATGACTCAACAATTGCGCGTGCAGTAGACGTCGTAGAGCGCTTGGTGACAGGTGGTGCCATGGAACATGGGTATGGCGGGGACGCGCTGTCAAGAGGAACTCCGGCGGGATTGGGCTTTTGGAGGGATCCTTTATTTCTAGCGATTGTTTCTGTCGGAGTCCGAAGCAGTGTGAGGACTGGCCGTGCCTCGAGAGGATGCTGGAGCCGGGAATGGTTGTCGTGGCCTAAGGGCAGCCACGCAAGCCATCAGCACACCCACACGCCGACTCAGAGGGTCCGAGCGCCTGACGCAACTCGGTGCTGTGCTGTGTCGTGTTGGGCATGCTGGCGTCTTATGACAGCCTCCAAACATCACACTCAGCGCAAAAATGGTCGTGGACACCTGGAGATGTGCATCTTCGTCGGATTAGTAAGACGTCAAGTTCCACTTGAGTATTGACACCTGCGGCAGATCTGACAATGGCAGCACCGAGCCCGACTAGGACTAGCATTTCTAGCGCGTGAGTCGTCTCCATTCGTGACGACGTGACTTTGCTGCTATATCCATATCTAGGGTATCCATTTGTCGAGTCGTGATGCATTCCAGGTAATCCAGCCCTTCGATTACTACACATGAAAGCGCTCAAGATGCCTTTAGCTGTAGGTTGCCTCTCTCTATCGTTCAAGTCAAGGCTCCCCCCTGTAACATCCCGGCACTATCTTCACCATCATGTACTGCATCATCATCTTGTCAGTTCCCTTTGCGAGAGAGATTGAAGGATGTAGCTTGGCTGTCTCGAGTGCCTTCTTACTTGACATTCCCAATGTCGGGACATCGCTTTCTCCCGAGAGGAAGAGGTCGCTTTTGCCGGGTTCAACCTTGGCCATGCCATACCGGTACACCGCCATCACAACATCCCACCACATACCCCACCAACAATCTAACCCACTATCCAGGCAGTCGGCCAAATCCGTTCCACAGCTTCAATCTCCCACAATCTCTCCCAGGCCCAATCCCTAGTCCGCAAAGCCCATGCCGCCGGCGCCTCCGCTCTCTTCCTCCCCGAAGCCGCCGACTATCTGACTACTGGTTCCTCCTCCAGCCTCTGCAAATCAGTCACCGACTCGGAGTTTGTCCGCGGCTTGCAACGGTCCGCCAAGGAATATGCCCTGCCCATCAACGTCGGTATCCACGAGCCTGCCGACGGCGACAAGGTCAAGAATACACTGATCTGGATCGATGAACACGGCAAAATCACGCAACGATATCAAAAACTCCACATGTTCGACGTTGACATTAGCAATGGCCCCCAACTCAGAGAATCGAATAGCGTCGAACGAGGCACGCAAATCTTAGACCCATTCACGACGCCCGTGGGCAGACTAGGCCTCCAGATATGCTTCGACATGCGCTTCCCCGAGCCTGGCATTGCCCTACGAAACCGTGGCGCACAAGTTCTAGTCTACCCCTCCGCCTTTACGACCCCGACTGGCATCGCTGGCCATTGGGAAATTCTACTCCGTGGCCGCGCAATGGAGACGCAAACTTACGTTGTTGCGGCAGCGCAGGTGGGTGTTCATGACGATGAGGGGAAAAGGAGGAGCTATGGGCATTCTATGATCATCGACCCGTGGGGCAAGATTGTTGCAGAGTTGGGCGGAGATGATAAAGGAAAAGGAGAGGAGTGGGATGACGAGTGTGCAATTGCGGTTGCAGAGATTGATCTAGAGTATGTAGACAAGGTGAGAGGGCAGATACCGCTGAAGAGGCGGACCGATGTCTATGCGGAGCTTGAATGATCGGTTGGGGTGGTCACGCGTTGCAGTGAGCCAGCGGTCGCTTCCAGAGCTAGATTTAAGAGTTACGAAAAACGACATTAGACGGAAGAACTACTCAATAGTCTTCCCACTGGAATGGCTCCCATCGTCCACATCGAGACCCCGCAGTAATCTAGCCTTGCCCTCCAGATCCAAATACGCAAGCGAATGCTGCTTGTCATCAGTATGCATTTCCACCCTCGACCTTACCTCCTTCAACAGACACCCCACCCTCCCGGCCAACGTCTCCAACAATGTCGTGAACAAGCTCCGCCCCCTCTGTCCGACACCCCTCTGTGGTCCTTGCGTTCTCGGCGGTTCAAACTCTCCTTTGGCCGTTCCCCAACACGGCCAATCCCAGTCCAACGTCCCATGATCATGATATACATTCAACAATGTCGTTTCGGCATTCGAGGTGTCGTGGTGCAGTAACATATCAGAGATGAACTCAGGACCATGATTGAGAGCGGCTTCTGAGAAGCAAAATTCCAACTCATTCCGTAGGGTAAGTTGATTAGTATCCATGAACCGGCCATAGGTGCGCTGGTGAATCCAGCCTGAGCCGTGGTAGCGTGCTGAGAGAGTGGAGTGATGGAGGGTGAGGTAGATTGCTGTCAGGGGGTCGTGACTGAGCTGTTTGATATGTGTGAGTCTTGCGGTGTGGGTGTCTGATTTAAGTGTTAGGGCTGGCATGGACTGCACTACTCTGTGATCAAAGGTGATGGCAGGGGAAAAGAAAAGAAAAGAAAAGGCGGCTCACCCATCTCAGCAAGTTGATATAGTAATAACAGGCCCGCATTGACCAGCGAAATGTTCCACCGTTGAACTCTATAACAGTTCCTCTCCGAGACCAACGCATCCATAACATCGTCGGCCAGGTCATACTTCCTTACACACTCGCCTAGCCACTTCAATCCCACTGAGTCGTCGTTGCGAGGAGGAAAATCCGTCAGCGCGTGTCGAAGTTCCTTCTTCATAAACGACCCAGTGATGGAGCGTTCGTACGTCTTGAACAGATTCCATAGACGTGGATGTGTGTAGCGAAGGGTTGATACTGTCTCTCCGTCCCCGAACGGGAGGTATTGGATAGTTTTGAGTACCAATTCTGGCGGGATCTGAGGAGAGGTCAGGAAGTGGCGGTATGTGCATGGGTCCAGAATAGACATGACAGCCTAGTGCAATGTGGTGTTGTATCAATGAGCGTGTATGTAATTTGTATGAGATAGTGTGAGAGAAGAAAGATGTAAAGGGGGGAGGGTAAGGGACAAGTAGGATAGAAGCCGATATGGGATTGACAGGTAGGAGCGGTGCTGTCACGATTTATAACCCTGAGAAGGCACAGTCTTGGGTTCAGGTGGGTGAACGACACGTACAATAGCGATTTAGCGTTGTGAAGTACCCGTATATGACTATGTGAAGACCATGATGGCTGAGGTATTAGCACCATGATGGCGGATGCCGTACTGCATGTGGTCATCCAGACAAAGGGCGATAGGGCTACCGTCACATTTCTTGACTGCGCCGCACGTGCTACGAGTTTACTCTACGAGTCGACATGTATGTGAAGGCTGATTGTTTGCACGAGTGTGACGGTGCGCAGAGGGAGGAGCAGCATGAATGTGGACCGTTGGTCGTAACGGGCTTTGCGGACAGTAGTCATGCCTGGACATCTTGTGGTGCACGCTCAGCTGACGTAGTAATCAGATCAAGTGCCACGGCGCAATCGATCGGTAGCATAGTTTGGTCCCTGGTAAGGTGTGGAGTTGGAGCGGAGTCTGCGATGGTGCGTAGACGAGCTGTAGGTGCAGCCTGAGTAGGTGCCCCACCAACGACAAGCTAGGCTATGGTATCCGACCCCATGTGAAGGCTTAGATCTGGGGCCTGCTCCTCCTGACCTCCTGAGGGAGCTTACATGAGGACAATCTTCTTCAGCGAGTAGGTAACAAGTGTCATACTTTTGTAAATCTAAGCCTAGATGTAGGGTATCTTTATAAAACTCCGCAAATGCAATGCTTTCTTTTCGCTGCACAGACTCAAACTACTCCAGGTCGATGCCCTCCCTTTCCGCAGCTTGGACAATGAACTTGCGCGTCTTCGCATCTGGTGCCAAGTCCAACGGTACATGTTCATCCTTGTCCTTCTTGGAGAAGTCGGCGCCCTTTGTCAACAGCAAGAGCGCCGCATCGCCGTGACCCTCGCTCATGGCGTGATGCAGCGCCGTCATGCCATCCATGTCGGTAGCGTCCAAAGGGCTCTTTGCATCCAGCAACGCCTTCATCATGGGCACGCTTCCTACCGCGGCTGCTCGATGCAATGGCAACTGCCCACGCTTGTCCTTGATGCGCGCCGATGCCGGCGGCTTCTGAGCCATGAGCGTGCGGGCAATGTCGAGGTTGATTTTGGAGGCGCAGAAGTGAAGGGCAGTCTGGCCATTGTTGTTCTTCGCGTTGACATGGGCGTCCTTGGCCAGCAGAAGGTCGACAATCTGCTCGGCGTCTTTGCGTGAGCAGGCCATCATCAACGGTGTCCAGCCGGAGCCGTCGGTCACATCGGGATCGAATGATTTCATTTGCACGAGGGCTTGCGCAATGGGCAGATGGTTGTAGGAGACTGCCCAGTGGATCGGGAGCCGATCGTCCGGGTCGCGGAGGGTCGCAAGCTTGGGATTCGCGGCCAGGAGGGAGTCGACTCTGGCTGCTGGGAGGCGTGTTAGCTGTATACCCATGGTACGTGGTAGCGGTACGAGTGCGCCAGTCGGCCGTGTCGCCTCGACTTACCGAGGCCTTCGCGACAGGCCTCATGGATGGCATATTTGGCCTTGTACTCCTCCATGCTGGCTGATCCGGGCCTTGTCTCGTCTTGTGTAGTACAGTATGTAGTATGTAGTATGTATGCGAATGCGCAGCGTGGACCTGCAGGCAGAGGCACCCAAGAAGCCCACCTGGGCACGCCATGCCCCGCCGCCGCGCCGCGGCACAGCCTCGCCGATTACCTAAGCCGAGCCATGACGTTGCTACCCGTTGCTACAGTACTCTATGTCCTGTGTACATACAGTGCCCCCTCCCATGGCCACCATTCCATCCTCACCATCTGCAAAGAGACGAGAAGAACAGCAAGGTGTCGCAGAGCTGCAGGATACACACCATGGAGTAGCCTGCCGGTAGCCCTTGCAGATCCCACAAGGTTGGGGAAACCTCGGGTGTTGTGTGCAGGCAAACCGCACAACTTCCCCACATTGCATCATGCAGTAGTCCTTCTCTACTGCACAATGCCCAATCGTGGCCGCTGCCAAGTCGACCTGCGGGAATCGTTGAGCATGACGGGCGTGCCGGGTTGCATCTCGTGACCAGGTGAAGTTTCTGGAGAGTGCTGAACGGCTCCATACCGGTAGTATGCTGCTTGTAGCTTGTCGATTCACTCTTGCATAGGTGAGAGTGGGAACAAGAAGAATGAAGTACTCCTCAAGCTTTCTCGCCGCCTTGGCTGCCTTGACTCCAGCACCTGCAGTCTCTCAAGGGTATACGAATGAATCACAAGTACCACTGTATGGACTCAGTCCACCTATATATCCTTCCCGTAAGCAACATACATTCAGGACCGTGACAGCCGCTCCCTGACAGCACCACCCTAGCAACTGGCAATGGCTCAACCTCCACTTCATGGGCAGCCGCCTATGCTCGCGCCAGAGCAATTGTATCTCAATTGACTCTCGACGAGAAATCCAACCTCACCCACGGCGTAACAGGGCCTTGCGTAGGCCAGACTGGCGCTGTTCCACGCCTCAATATCCCAGAATTATGTTTCGCAGACGCACCAGCCGGTGTGCGGGGCCAGGAATTCGTTTCCTCATTCCCGGCGGGGATCCATCTCGGAGCGACGTTTGATCGCAACCTCACGCTTAGGTACGGGCAAGCCCTTGGGAAAGAGTATCGTGGTAAAGGGATTCATGTTGCTCTTGGGCCGTTCATCGGGCCGGTTGGACGAGTAGCGAGAGGAGGACGCAACTGGGAAGGACTAGGGGCAGATCCATACATCAACGGAATTGGCGGTGGCCTGTTGACCAAGGGTATCCAAGAGGCCGGTGTGATTTCTACGCCAAAGGTGAGTCTTTTGCAAGGAATCCCCGCGGGTTCGGTCTGCTGACAACAACGTAGCATTGGCTGTTCCAAGAGCAGGAATACAGAAGACGACCCGGGAATGAGGGTGAGGCCATCTCTTCAAATGTGGACGACCGAACGGCGCACGAACTATACGCGTGGCCGTTCATGGACGCACTGCGAGAGGGTGCAGGGTCTTTGATGTGCTCGTATCAGAGAGCCAACAACTCTTATGGATGTCAAAACTCAAAGTTGCTGAACGGTATCTTGAAGACTGAGTTGGGCTTTGAAGGATTCGTGGTAAGTAAAAACCACGACATTTTCGAAGTGAGGTAGACTTATCACTATAGGTTTCCGATTGGGATGCCCAGCATGCCGGTGTCGCGTCCGCAAATGCCGGCCTTGACGTCGTCATGCCCGTAGCAAAGTTTTGGGGCAACAACCTGACCGAGGCTGTGACGAATGGCTCAGTAACGACCGAAAGACTCGACGACATGAATACCAGACTGCTCGCAGCATTCTACTACCTCAATCAAGACAAAGGCTTCCCCGAGAACAGCGTGTTTCCGTATGACGTCCAGCATCCTATCGTCGACGTACGTGAGGATCACGCCGCTTTGATTAGGGAAATTGGAGCGGCTGGCACAGTGTTGGTAAAGAACGTCAATAGCACTCTGCCACTGAACCATCCACGCTTTCTCAACATATATGGCTACGATGCCGAAGTAAAGGGAACGCCTTGGAATAACCCTACACGCTTTGGCGGTGGGTATGAAGAGAATTGGGGGTGGAACACCTTGAATGGCACTTTGATCACTGCTGGCGGATCTGGCTCAAGTACGCCCCCTTACGTTATCAGCCCTTTCAAGGCAATTCAAGATCGCATCATCGCGGACCGTGGAACCCTTCGCTGGGACTTCGACGGCATCAACCCAACCGTCTACGCCAACGCCGTCGCTTCCCTCGTCTTCATCAACGCCTACGCCTCCGAATCCTTCGATCGTCTCTCCCTGACAGACACCTTCAGTGATCAGCTCATCCGCAACGTCGCGGCCAATAGTTCCAACACTATTGTCGTAATCCACAATGCCGGCATCCGCACAGTTGACGCCTGGATAGATCACCCAAACATTACTGCCGTGATCTTCGCTGGTGTCCCCGGTCAAGAGAGTGGCCACGCAATCGCCGACGTCTTATACGGCGACGTGAATCCAAGTGGGCGTCTCCCCTTCACCGTTGCCCACAAAGAAGACGACTACGGCGCTTTGTTAAACTCCACCGTCGACAATCAAAACCGTGCATTCCCACAGTCTGACTTCACAGAAGGCCTGTACATCGATTACCGGGCTTTTGACGCACACAACATCACCCCACGCTATGAATTTGGCTACGGGTTATCATACACTACGTTTTCGTACTCTGATCTCTCCATCGAACCCGTAGGCGGCGCACACATTTCTCCTTTCCCGTCACCCACTACCCTCATTGTGCAAGGCGGACACCCTGAGCTCTGGGACCTGCTGTATACCGTGCACATCAAGGTAACCAACACGGGATCCGTTTCCGGCCGCGAAGTCCCGCAATTGTACCTCGGGATCCCGAATGCACCGCTGAAGCAACTCCGAGGATTTGACCGTACGGCAATTTTGCAAGAGGGTGAGAGCGTGGAAGTGGAGTTCAAGTTGCAGAGGCGAGATCTAAGTGTGTGGAACGTGGAGGCTCAGGCGTGGGAAGTACAGAGGGGAACTTATGGAGTTTGGGTTGGAGCGAGTAGTAGAGATGTTAGGGTCAGTGGGCAGATCGTCGTGGAGTGATGGCGAGTAAACAAGCCAGAGGAAACATCTGCTGTTTGTAGAACACAAAAGGGTTGGTACTGAATGTCGCAATCGACTTGCGTGATACGTTTGCGAAGCAAGTCCATCTCACATGAGTGATAAGAGGAATCTTTCAAACCAGAATGCGATTGATTGAATTCAAGATGGGCTCGAAGTCTGACTTTACATCAAGTAACATGCGCTCGTTGAGGAACAACAACGCTGAAACGCCAATACACCACACCAAGTCCACCGTGATATGATCATGAGAGCGCTGGAGTCACTGTGCCATTGGTCTGCCCACTTGGAGCCGTTCCATTCGGTGCATCGCTAACCTCCTTGATACTTGGCACGACGAGAGTTGTTCCGTTTGTACCGCCTTCTACATGATCTTGATTCGGAGCTTGCAGACCTTGTCGAACCTTCAAAACGCTGTCGACGATGACAGCATCGATACCTTCGTTCCGTTGTAGCTACGTCTTGTTAGTCATACATCCCATATACTGCAGCTGCAATCCACTTACATTGACATTTTCGGGGTCATTGTTCAGCGTCCCATAGCTGACGCAGACGAGACCGCTCTCCTTGACAACTTTGACCAAACGCGGGCACATGACAAGCGGCGTGGCAGCGCTCACCACACCAAGCAAGTTCCAGCGACTCGCAAAGCGAATAGCCTCTTGCAAACTTGCCGCACGCACGTCGCCCACAGGTGAAGTACCCGCATCGGTGAGGAAGAGCACGGGAACAGACGGCTGCTTGAACGACAGCATCAGACAGACGTCTGGGTTGAATGATGAGAAGATGACATTCCGAGCACCCATCTTGTCGTATACCGTCTGCAGAATCGTATCGACAAACGAATTGAGCTCCACAGCATATTGGTCCATTTCCTCCTCCTCAGACTCGTGGAGCATGGGGTACTTCATCTCAATGTTGAAGCCAACTTTCTCCGGTAGTACGTTGAACATCTGCTCGAGCGTCGCGAATTCTCCTTGAATAGAAGAGCCACGGTTGTTACCTTTGAAGCCTTTCTTCTTAAAGTCTCGCGTGTGCTTCATGCGTTCTGTGAGATCGTTTTGGCGATCGGTATGGACGTTGCGTTGTGTCGAATTGTCTACCGAGTAAGACCGTAATCTTCTTGTATTCGTTGGCCGATCGCCTTGCCCACTCACGTCGCTGGGGACAGGCACAGTCTCTGGTGATCCATTGCGCGACGATCGCGGCTTCTGGTTTTCACCAAGATGGAGGAATTGGTCCGAAGTGAGCGTGTGGACTGGCGCATCAATACCTGTCTCACTGACCAGGAAATCATGGTAGATGACCGGGACAAGGTCTTTGGTTAACTGCACGTCGAATTCCACATACTCTGCACCCAAGTTGGCAGCGGAGATGAAAGACTGAAGGGTGTTTTCGCCCAATTGAAGGGATGTGCGCGAGGCTGTGTTCTTTCCGAGGCCGCGATGGCCAATTACCATTGTCGAAGTAAGTGCCATCTTCTTCCAATAAGTGTGCTGTTCGGTGACGGACATGTTCGGATGCTGGAATGGAGTGATGACGAGGAAGTTGAAGTTAACTGCACCTATGACCTCGAGTGTTGAGGCAGCCACAATCGGAATTTTCATGTCTCCCTGGAGCGATATGCGCTTGGAACCGATGCTGGTCTTGATGGTTGACAACAGAGCAACACCTCGTCCCACAACTCGCTCATGCGAGCCGGCATAAGTGGGGACAATATCGAACAGAAGCTTCACTTTGCTAATGTCGGTAGTCGTAAAAGTGATGGGCTCTGTAGCGATGTTCTCTTGCACAGGAAGATCAATGAAAGTCGGCTCTCCATTCGCTCCAGAGGCAGTTACAACCACAGACAAGGCAGTATCGAGTTGTGTGGCGTGGGCATCGGCGAGCGGTATGTCGTCCAGTTTGACCGCAGGTGTGTCCTTTCTAATGTCCATGGAGCCCAAGCTAACCAAAACCATGGTCTCTTGCGTCAAGTAACGATGGCCAAACGTCTTGACAGGCTCTGGGACTTTCTGGACGACACTGGGACCATCCCTATTCAAGTTCTTAGATCGTCGCTCGTCAAGGGATGACTGAGGCGGCGAGCCAGCCCGGGCAACTCTAGTGCCTAAAGGAGCTGCCCGTGGCAGTCTTGTCGCAGGAGCAAGTTCTGCCAACCTTTCCGCAATCTCCATGTGGCCCCGAAGCGCAGCGTGTTCTATCGCAGTCCAACCGGAATTATCAGCGCGATGCAAGTCAGCTCCAGCAGCAGCTAAGATTTCGACAATGGGAAGGTGGTCGTCGACACATGCGATGAATAGTGGGGTCCAGTCAAACGTTTTCTCACATATATCGACATGTGCCTTATTTGTGTTTGAGCCTTCAAGAAGGGCTTTCGCACACTCCGTATAGCCATACCGGGCAGCCATGTGCAGAGCTGTTTCGCCGCCCTCGTCCTGATAGTTGACATCGACACCAGCTTCGACCAAGAGTCGTACAATTTCGACAAAATTCGATCGTGTTGCAAGAGACAATGCTACTCCTGATTGAGATGTAGCCTTCCTAGATGTGAGCTTCTCTTGACTTGATCCAAGCCAATTCTCCGCCTCCAACAGAGCTTTTGTTGTAAGTGGATGTCCTCCAGCAACACTGAGATGGAGTGGCGCGTTACCCTCTGCATCTTGCCAACATGCCGAGTCAATGCCTTGCGAGACATCGAATTGACCCCATTCTTGCATATGTGCAATGACAACCTGGCAAATGACCACAAAGCCATACTGAGCAGCGTAGTGAAGAGGAAGTCTGCCATACGAGTCACGAGATTGCAGCGCTGCTCGCTGTTCTGGGCGCAATCGATCTAGAAGGTATATGAGAAGGCGCACAGAGTCATCATTTGCACTGAGAAGCCTAGCCGACTCTTCTTCGGTCGTCGTACAAGGACGGGGTTGACGACTTGGTGTGGTGGCTGGCACGATGAAGTTTCGCGCCTCGCTTGAACTTTGCAGTGATGCTCCCTCGGCGCCGAAAGTCTCGCCGCTTTTGGAACGACCTATGTTGATGACGAGGCGATGAATGCAATTACGCTTGTTGATATCGTCGTCCTCTTCCAGTGAGATGATGTCTTGTAGCAATCTGTCTATGCAGGCCTTTGCACGACATGAGATGGCACGCTGTAGGAAATTTAAGAGGATTTGCTGGAAAGAAGAGCTGATCAGGCCGTTATTTGAAGCAGCTTCTGCGAGTTGGTGGCCGAGGTCTTCGACCTTGTCGCCGCGGATCGCTGTGTCCACGGCATCGAGGACACTCGAAGGAAGGTGTAGCGAACGTCCCGGTACGCGGCCCAGGGATGCGTTGGAATGTGTGGATCCACTGTCGTCAAAGGTCTTGATGTCACCAAGCCCGGAAAGCCATTCGTTGACCGACTTCATGTCCTGGTTCAAAGGCAGGTTGTGCGCAAAAGATTTTGGGTTCACCTTTGATGCTAGGTAACGCTCCTGCAGGCATACCGTGTCGATCTTCTTGTCCAGCTTTTTCGTGATTTTGATGAATCCTCTGCGGTTGACCTCGCCATACCATTGTAGCTTTCGCATCTGGCTCCGCAGCTCAAGGAGTGCCCCCATGAGATCTTGGGCTTCGTCCTTGTCGATTCCTTCTGGCATCTGTGCTGCACGACCATAGCGACCATGTAGCAGTCTCAGCCGGCGAGCGCATTCTGCGTATTTTCGATTGTAGAAACTATCGACGTCTTCGAGATTTCGGTCGAGAGAGAAGAAGAACTCTGCCATATACTGTTAGGCTGAAGAGGCTGATGGTGCACGTTTTACGGAAGTGGCATTCTGCGTCATCAAGTGTGCATGAGTGGTTCTTGTCGCGTACCTGCTAGATCCAGATCTGCCCCATGCTTGGAAGCCTCAGCAGCAGTCTTGATGAGCTTCTTCAGGCCCTTGTAGTTGATGTAGAACGAGGCCCATTCAGGGACCTGGTTCCTGGGCAGATTGTGGCCAAACTTCATGTCGTATAGCAGGTGGTGGGCTCCTGTCCGCGGAATGCTAGCGAGGTGCTTGGGGCGGTGCTCGAGGGAATACGAGGCGCATGCGGATGCGCAAACAAGCAAAGAAGTATATGTCTGTAGCAATTGAATGGAGCAGCCGGCCAAGGGAGCGCTTCCAAGCGACCAAAGCGACCAAAGCGACCAGCTCAATCCACGCGTGAAGTTGGACGTTCTCAGCGTGTGCTCCAGGCGGCCGCTCCCATTGGACGAGGCCGAGCTCGACGAAATCGCGCCTGCAACATGGTTAAACAGACTGTCATTTGGAGGGAGTGCTGCGGCTGGGGCAAAGGGGAAGCACACTGCGGTTCGGCTGCTCAATGGTGCTGGGCTGGTGATCGGTGTTGTGTGGGCGCGATAAGAAGACTATCCTGGGCAAATGGCGTTGGATGTGCCGCGGTGAACCGAGCAGTGACGGCAGAGCTCCAGACGCAGGTGTCGTTCTTTGACAGGCGGGACAGAACCTCGACTGCGGCCGGCCCGTGGCGACGAGGTCTGCTCGTTATTTATATATATGTGTGCTTGTTCTGATCTCCGATCCCCTTCAACGGCGTCGGCGTCAAAGCGTTCGTTGCTGTGGTCCGCCGGTGGGTCCTTGTGCATGGCTGCAGTCTGGGTGCCTCCCTCGCCCGGCGGATTACGGCGGCGCATCTGAAGCGTCTCGTCAGTCACTGAAGCTGCAGGTAGGAAGCATTTGCTCGTGGCCAGCATGCCAGGGACGGCTTGGCGACCGCAAAGTGTCGGTCATGTGCATCCAGCCGTGCCTCGTGGTGCTCAGAGCGTTCCATGACGCTCCGTCGACGGCATCACATTCACACACGCACGTCGCTTGGACGGACAGCGAGCCGCCTGTGGGAGGCCTGTTCAGGCAAGTGTGCACGCGACAGCGCCGCAGCATGCCCAGCTGTCGCTCTCCAAGTCGCTAGGGTTGCGCCGTGGCAAAACGACCTCGGGACGGTTATGCGATGAGTGATGGAGGCGTACGCCAACCGCACACCGCTCCGGACCCTGAATCGACATCGTGCCAGTAGTCCTTTCAGGTAGCGTGCATGGCTTGGTCATGTAGGCTGATATTAGCTACGGAGCTACGAACATTGCTTGTCACCGATCCCCAAGCTCTCTGGGGTAATTGGACCAACTGTCCCATACCCTGTTGCGTCTGCGGGGAAGCTTGAGCTCGCCTTCGCCTCTGGTTCGAGCATGCAGTACGGCTTCATCATAACCCTGCAACCAACAAAGGCCAGCAGCTTGCAGCATGGCGCTCAGGAAAAGAAGAACGCATTGCCCTCGGTGTCTTTCCGCTGCACCTTGGATAGGTCTTTGTCCGGCGCATACTCTGCCCATGCGCTTGCGGGGAAGATGTGCTTATTCCTTTCATACCACCGTCTATCTACAACTTTGGTCATGGCTGGGTCATCTCGAACCCCTTCCAGCTCATCTTCCGGCACCGTCGACTCTTTGCCCCTGTTCTTTCGAGATGGATTGAGCGGATCGTATGCCATTGCATCGGCCTCGACTGCTGTGTTCTTTGCAGCAGGTGTGGCCTTCGTAGGTTGCGCCGAGTAGTCGAACAAAGGACCATCAAAGCCCGTGACTCGGTTGAATAGGAAATGGTAGATCTCGTAATGCTTGGGGAGCGTTAGTCAAGTTGAGACGAGGTGCTATGTCCAGACGTACGTGAGGCAGTATTACTTCTCCTCGGACCAGCATTAAGTCATCGACGCTGACACGAGCCCAATCTCTACGGCTCTTGTCGCCGCCCACCCCGAGTTCGGCGCCCAACTTCCTGGCCTTATCCAGAAATAACCAAATCTGTTCGCCTTTTTTGATCCTACAGCGGCCACCAGGCACATTGGTACCATCATAGAAAACAAAGGGTATCACCACTTCTGTCGCCTTGACGGCTTCGCGCATAACCAAGAAGTCTTGCCGCGCAACGTCGGCCTGCTGTGCTTCGCGTTGCAGTGCAGTCTTGGTCATGACTCGCGGCTTGAGACCGATGTTCGAATTTGCACCGAGTTTCCTTCGAAAGACTGTGCCTTCTGTCTCGGAGTTGAGAGCAGAAGGATCTGCAGGTGTGTTCTCGCGTGGCGTTGGCGCCTTTGACGCAGTGGAGTCGGTCGCTTCATCGTCGTCTACACCAAATGACAGCTTGCCTTTGCCAGCTACCTTGCGCTTCTTTTTGAAAACGGGTTTTGGCGTTGGTTCCCTGTACTTGGCAAATTAGTAGTTGCTACGGGCA
The DNA here is from genome assembly GCA_010093695.1 of Plenodomus tracheiphilus IPT5. Taxonomy (NCBI): domain Eukaryota; kingdom Fungi; phylum Ascomycota; class Dothideomycetes; order Pleosporales; family Leptosphaeriaceae; genus Plenodomus; species Plenodomus tracheiphilus. The sequence goes on along the minus strand of MU006289.1, from coordinate 101,656 downwards.
TGGAGGGGTATAACCGTACCCATCGAGTGGCGTGCTTCCTTCTGAAGAGATTGCGGATTGCCCTCGCTCTTTGCGATCGAGAGCTTCAGCGCGACGCTTGCGATAGTCATTCAGATTCACCAGGCCAACGGTTTGAGCCTTGAGCAGATCCTCAGCTGTTGCTGCCTGGGTGGTGAAGCGTGGATTCGATGATGCATCTGGGCGCTCGTTTGAGCTAGAGGCGAACTTGTCCATGGTGAAGTGTGATTGTGGAGGGATGTGGTGGGCATCGTTGCTGCTTGATACCGCGGAACATGGTTAGCAGTAGGGCCTGGAGACTAGGCTAGTTGACAGTCCCGTGATCACGCGACGCGCCGTTTCCACGTTGTGCGTCCACCTACGCAACCCGACCTAGGTATCACTTGAGCGACACCACATTCAAGCGGCTAGATCTTCACTCAAACACTTCATACGCCATGAGCCGCGAGCATGCGAGAAATTCAGGATTCTGACGATGAACTCGACGATATCGAGGCTGGCATCCCACCGCTGCAGCAACAGAACGCGTCTCAACAACATGTAGACAATGACCCCCTACACCAGCATGGTACCGGATCCACTGGTAAGACCAAGAAAATTTCATCGTATGAAGTAGTCTGAAGTTCGTCTCTAGAGTCCCTTCGAGAAGCGCTTCAGACAGAGCATCGGGCGCACTTTCAATCCCAGCCCAGTCAGACTGAGCCACAGTCGTCTGTCTCCCTACCTGAGCATCCAAGCAAGAGAAGGAAGCTATCTGCAGCGCCCACTTCATTACAAACGCGGGAAGTCTCTTCGTCCAAGAAGAACGGCCCGGTCACCTATGGCAGGAGCTCTAAATCAACCCACGGTAGCACTTTCACCAATGATTCAGGTCATGCCCCCACAAAATTCGATCCCCGGCCTCAGGGAGAGAGAGACTGGAATCTGGAGGGCACCATGCGTGAGAATTATGCCTACCACGAGCCGATGGCCATGTTTCCAGAAGCTTCCAGCACCATTGCAAATGCTACGCAGACACAACTACACATAATGGAAGGAGTGCGTGCTCCAGCAATGCTAGGAACGTCCTCCGAGGCCGACGTGCCTCGAAACTTACTTCCGCCTGAGCTCTCAGTACCTTGGTCAGAGGTAATGAAGCTTACGCCGGACGATCCCCATTACCCAAGCGGGTCTTCCAACATAGAGGAACCTGTTTCAGAATCGACAACTAATACTCCTAGTTTCGGAGGCTCAGCAGCAAAGACTACTACTTCACAGCAAAGCCAACGGTGTTCGTTGACTGTTCAAAGGGGCAGTCCGCTGCAACTTGAGGTTGCGCAAGAAGACAGTCGGCCTCTAGATTCGACCGATCGGTCTTTCAAGGTCAGCCCTACTGTACACTCGTTAAAGAATACTGCAGTGTTTTCAGAGAGCAGTCGAAGGGGGGAAAGCCGATCTGGACTGTCAGTGTCCTACGAGACACATGAATCTGAAGCAACTTTTGACGAAGACGCAATGATAATTGGTCTACCACAAGAGCAGTACAAGCCTCGTCCAAGTCGCTCTAGGTCTCACAAGGCTGATACTCAAAACGCGATTGATTACCTAGCAGTACCAGAGCGAGCTACAAAGCGACGGAAAACAGCAGATATCGCTAGTAGCGTCGAGATCCGAACAACGCCTCAGAAGAGTCAGCAAATTTGTGATATGGGGTTTACGCCGATTACAACCAAGAAGGCTCTACAACAAAACGGTGGTGACGTCACATCGACCGTGGATTGGCTAATCACAAATCGCATTGGCGAAGATGAGCTTGCTTCATACAGCACCCCCAGGAAAAGACTACCTACACAGCAGTCCCGGGGCCCAGTTATGGACCCAGCAGGATTACAGGTCATCATGCGCGAGCTCAATGAATATCGCAAGGACGAACCAGTAATTCCAAAAAGCGATGTCGCAGCTCCTGCTATGAACAATCCCATTGCGCAGCCAGAATCCGATGTCACGGAGAACGTGTTTGAGCACCTAGACTCAGTAGCAGCGAAGAGCCCCAAGGTGCAGGTCATTATTGCGAAAAAGTCACCGACAAAGGCTACCTCCACAATTCAGGGGTCTTCGGAGCCGTCTAAGAAGAAAGCGAAACGCAGAAAGACCACCTTGGATCAACCTGAGCCAGGACAGACTGCAGAATCTTCGACGATTCTGGAGCCAGCCTTGGAGAAAAAGAGAGGTAGAGGTCGTCCGAAGAAGACCGCGGAGTCTGCCACATTAGTGAATGTGGCGCAAGAAGCCCCAATGCAGAACACATCCAAGGAGCAACCACATGAGGCACTGCAAGTCGTTGAGGTCAATGTGGCCGCTGTAAGGGTGCCTGCAGCCGATGGTGCTGTAGGTGACGTTATCTCTCAAGGCACTGTAGCTGTCACCGAGGATTCTTCCGCGCCTACTCCTTCAAATGCCATCGAGAAATCGTCAAAAGCACAAACTCCAGAAACTTCGCTGAAGCCGTCAACACCAGCAACCAAGGGCAAGGTGCCATACCGCGTAGGTCTGAGCAAAAGAGCAAGGATTGCGCCCCTTTTACGTGTGCTCAAAAAGTGAGCCGCACATAGACTGCCTTCTCGTCGGTACGATGATGCACTGGCCATTCAGATGTAACAGAACATTGCCACTACGATACCCACTTCTATAGCGATACCAATTTCCACCATCTTCATGATCTCAGGTGTTCTGTCGGCGGCGTGCTTAGCTTCAGTCGACCCACAATCACGATTGCAATCTAGACGGTGAACTTAATCCAGCATACAGCCATGTTACGAGGGGAGCCCGCATATACGGAGTGCCCCCGCCCCTTCCACACCGACATTGGTCGCCGTAATTCTACGCCCATCTTTTCCTTAGTGTTTTGGCGCACTAGTGAGTTGCGACACAACTACGGCTACTAAACAGTACACGCACCGTAGAGGTAGACAGCATCATGGGTCGTCGAACATTCCACTTCACACAGTATACGGGTATATCGTATCATGCACATGCTGCAGCCTATCCTATTATCGAACAGTTGACCCAAACTCGAGAGTGGAAGCCATTTTGGGCGATTGCTTGGCACAGGAGCCAAGTGCCTGCGCCAAGTGGTGGAGATGAAGGGGGACAGGGGTGGTTGGTGTCTTAATCCCCATCCAGCGACACGGCAAAAACACTTTCAGGCGACTGCGACTCGCTTTCGAATTAGTTCATCGCGGATCCAGCATACTACTGAATCAGCCCGTTTTGAAATATTGCCCATGCTACGATGCTAGCCTGGAAGGGAAGTTATCGCCCACAGGATATCTGCAATTGCACAGCTTACCTAGCATAGCGCATACTAGTGGTGATGTATCCAGGCATTGACATCAATACGGTGCTGTGCATGTAATTATTAGATCATCACAAGGCGAGACGCAGCTTGAAAAGCCAAGATCCCATTGTTAGGGAGGAATAATGGTTCGGTATTGGCCTGGTTTGCAGTCCGTTGCCTGACTACTACCGAAGTTTGAGCATCTAGCCTCATAGCCCTAAAAGCAAGGTCTCTTTGGGTGAACGACCACAACAAAGCACGTCTCTTCCACAAAGGTGGTTCGCCTTTCGAGATGTGCCGAACGAGACAAACCCTGACCAAGCACTCATTCTTTAGCGATGATTGACCACATCAGGAAATCTGAAAGCCATCTCCCCTGCCGAGCCGTCTTACTTGCCATTAGCCTTGCAGCGATCCCCCACCATCAAGGCTACGCGAGGAGCCAAGCACCCATAGTCAGGCACCCGGGAACATCGCTTTGTATTTTAGGCTTCTCGTGTGCAAGTCGCTTGGCATTGCCACAGCGGCTCCAGCAATCCCCCTTCTCCGCTCAATCGAGAACCAACACAATGCCATGCGATTGATTGTCAGGATCTACAGTGTTCTGGGTTGCAAGCATACCGGTAGTGAATTTCAGCCCTACACTGACACATATGGAGGCATAGGTATCCTCTGTTCTCACCGTAGTTGCCGCATTCATTCTCTGTAGTTTTGCAACCACCCCACTGTCTACCCGTATTCCGCCAGCCTTCTCGAGGCCATCATCTTGGCTGCTGTGCGTAGTGTGCTGACTGCACTAACTAGTGAGTTCCCAGTACCTCCCTTCAGGTGCGCCACGTCTTGACCCGCGGCTCCTTCAGAGCATCTTCCCGTTGTTATAAGTATTGTGATTGTTCCTTTCATGCTTGTTCACTCGTCTTGCTCGTCCCTGCACCAAGCGACCGTCATTCTTTTAATTCCATTGCTTAATTCATCGATTTGGTCGACCCACACTCGCTTTATAGCTTCATAATAATAGTTACGAAACAACCATACTCGATACCCAAACTATACACCTCGTCCAAACATGCGTTTCACAGACGTTCTTGTCGCCTCCTTGGTGGCGCCATTGGTCGCCGCTCACGGTGGAGTTGAAGGAGCCCCCAAGTTCTTCGGACTGCCAAAGAACCTCAGGACGAGGAACCCCTTTGCTGGCCATCAGGTCCGTCACGCCGACTTCCACAAGGACGGTCTGCATGCGCGCCAGGAGGCCGACCCGGAAATGTGTGGAAAGCAAGGTGGTGGAGCCGTTTGTGCCCAGGACAAGTGCTGCTCCCCAGAGGGTTACTGCGGAACTACCACCGATCACTGCAAGGCCCCCGATTGCCAGTTCGAATACGGCCCAGCCTGTGATGCATACTACACACCCGCTGGAGCGACTACCCGTAACGATCCTCGTCCTCAGAAGGGCAACGTTCAATATGGTGGAGAAGGTATCTGGTCCTGTAACACACCTGGGACTGTTGCGATCACCTACGATGATGGCCCATATATCTACACTGAGGTTGTTCTAAAGCTCTTCAAGGAGGCTGGAATGAAGGCCACTTTCTTCATCACTGGAAACAACCTCGGCAAAGGTTCTATTGACGAGCACTGGTCTGGTGTCATCAAGCAGATGTACACTGATGGTCATCAAATCGCGTCTCACACGTAAGCGAACATTGCTATGAACTCCTAGTATTCTACTGACAATAGAACAGCTGGTCACACCAAGACTTGAGTCTCATCACTGAAGAACAGGTCTACGATCAGATGGTAAAGAACGAAATGTCTATCCGGAACATCATTGGTATGGAAAAGTTCCCCTACTTCCAAGCGCCTAACCTTCTCATAACAGCATAGGCAAATACCCTACTTATATGCGCCCGCCCTTCTCATCGTGTAGGGCCGAGTCTTCTTGCCAGAAAGTTATGAAGGCACTCGGATATGTTGTTTCCTACTTCGACTTGGACACAGCGGGTAAGACGCTCACAACTTCTACAAATAGGCGGATGCTAATAACCTATAGACTACACTACTTTGGACAAAATTTCAGTAGCGCAAGACAACTTCAAGTATGGTATCGACAACATCAATAATGAGGCCATCATGGGAGGCAACGGAGACAAGCTTGCCATTGCTCACGATATTCACCAGGCTACCGCCGTCGACCTGACCAAGTACATGATTGCTTATTTGAAGGCCAAAAACCTCAAGGGTGTCACCATGGGTGAGTGCCTAGGTGACGACAAAGCCAACTGGTACCGTGACTCGACTCCTGCTCCCCCTAGGGTTAGCTCCACTAGCTCTTATGCTCCCGCTGCCACTCCCACTGGCCCAACTTCAATCAACGGTGCTTGCGGAACTAAGAACACCGAAGGAAAAGGCCAGTCGTGTGTTGGATTCACCGGTCCTCTCGGTCTCAGCCAGTGTTGCTCTCAGTAAGCTAATTCCTTTGGCTCCATCTCCAACAAACTAACCGTATGAACTAGGCACGGATGGTGTGGAAACACTGCGGACCATTGTTCCACTGGTTGCCAAGCCGGCTTTGGGAAGTGCGGTAACGCTGAAATCAATTCCAGTGCTTCTTCATCTGTGAGCCAGGCTGCGTCCACCACTAGCAAGGCCGCATCTGCCACCAGCAAGGCTTCATCTTCTGCGATTTACCGCAGTTCTTCTGCATCAAGTGGCGTACGCAAGACTGTATCCTCGGTCCATGTCGCGTCCTCTTCCATTCACAAGAGCGCTACTGTCAGCCACGTCTCAGCTGCTGCTTCCGCTACTCCTAGTACCTCTGGAGAGATGACAAGGGACGGTAGCTGCGGTGGTACCAAGGGCTACACCTGTGCTGGGTGGAAGAAGGATGGTGTTCTCTCGGAGTGCTGCTCGCCATACGGATACTGTGGTGCGTCTGAATCGTACGTCCCTACTTGCCCCGTTCCACTTCGTTCTGTATATATTAACTTGAGATTTTAGGTACTGTGGCGTTGACTGCAATCCAATCTACGGTAAATGTCCTGGCAAGGCCGTCTCATCATCCAGCATGAGCAAGCATCAGTCCTCCTCTGATGTCCATGGATCTTCGTCTGCCGTTCACGCTACCAGCTCACCTTCCATCTACAAGGCTACGTCATCCGCTGCTCACCCAACTGGAACTTCCTCAACTTACAAGGCCTCAACCGCTGACCGAAAGGCTTCATCATCTGCTAAGAAGGCTGACTCGTCTGTGGTTCACCCCACTAGCTCTGCTTCCAAATCCGCCTCCAAGGAAAGCCACCCTACCATTTCTTACACAGACACGTACCCAAACAGCACCCCGACCCATGCAGCTAGGAGCTCGACCAAGGTTTACGTCATTGGCAGCTCCACGAAGGTGTATGATGTTAGCACCTCTGTGAAGACCTCCACCCCCGTTTATGCCGCTAGCTCCACCCAGGGCAAGCCTTCCGCTTCCACCTCAAATTACAAGGCGACATCTCTCTCTACCGCAGTCCTAAAGCCTAGCTCCACTCCCTGCACCACTTCTCCCGTCACTCCCAAGCCCACCGCCCCTGTCAGCAAGGACGGAAAGTGCGGTAGCCAGAATGGTGGCCAGACATGCGCCGGCTACATGACTCCTTTCGGTGAGGAGATGGGCTGCTGCTGCATCACCAGCGGTAAATGCAGCAATGACCCATGGGCATGCAGCGCTGCTGGATGCGCTAAGGGATACGGAAAGTGCAACTCTTACTAAGTTTGTGTTGTGTGAGGATGGGTAGGGTGTTCTTGTAATGAGGTTGTATTTGTTTCAGTTCCGACTCTGCATCATTTCTGCGAAGGCGGTTTGTTCGTGAATATGAAGGGGACGATTACATGTGGGCATTGTAATGTTTATAGAAACTGTTGCACATGATCAGTTCTTCTTTACTGCATTGATTGCACCATGGTATCTGTGAGGTTTCCCAAAAATTCATGCCGTTGTACCAAATGTTCTCGAGACACGGTAATCATTGACACATTTTTGTCTCACGATATTCCTATCTCGGTATATCTGCGTGCGGAATGCTTGGGCGCATTTATGTCTGGACCTATAGAACATATAATCATAGTGTGCGGACTTCAGTCCTCACGTACGACACCTACCAAAGGCAATGAAGGCCGCAGCCTTGCAAAAGCTAGCCACACGAGCAGCGCTAGAATCGTCTGTACGAGAATCGCGAACCGAAACATTCCAATACCCAGTCCTTGGACAACAGCCCCAATCGCAAAAGGCAGGAAGGCTCCACCAATCTGACCAAGAGACGCGACAAAGGATACTGCAGCAACGTGTAACTCACCAGGCACCAAGTGAGTCAATACAACAATAGCTGAGGGAAACATGGGTCCCATAAGAAATCCCAAGAAGGTCATCAGCACAATTGACACCGCTGACGACGAAAACACGGCGAACAAGGCTTCAATGCCGACAGCAAGTACAAAGTACAGAATTGTTGCACGTCGTACACCCATCCTGTCGGTAGCAAAACCCAAAGAAACGCGCCCAACGACCATGCCAATCCAGTATCCGGACGATGTGAGACTTGCGATATACGGTGTGGCGTTGCGACTCCGCAGCATGAACGAGACCACCCAGCCTGATATTGCCGTCTCAGTGCCCACGTAAGTGATGAAGTACGCTGCACAGAGCCACACTGCAGAGTACTTGAGCATAGCTTTAAAATCTGGCTTGACGTCTGTGAGCTTGGAATGCTTGCTCTTTCGGTGCGCGATTGCGTCTTCGTGACGGAATGCTGTGACAAGGAATATGAATGACAGTGCCGAAGCACCAGCCTTGGACATGTTAATACTGATATAACGTGACTTAAGGAATACGTTTCATACCAGAGTCGAGTACCACATATACCAAGGTCTCTCACTTGTAGTAATTGCAGTGACAAGGAACGGTCCTGCCGCCCCGCCAAGGGAATAACTCCCATGAAGCATACCAGAAATCGTGTTCGCCTTCTCCATACTCCCCGCCCACGCACACCAACTTCCATCTAACAAACCTGCTCCCAGCCCCTGGAATGCAAATGCAACCAAAACCATCCCAAACGAGGGATGCGATGCCACAGTTGCAGTTGAAATGAACTGAAAGATCGGCCCAATGACAGCAATACCACGTTGACCATAGCGCGCATGGACAGTATCGCTACATTGTGCGGCGATGACATAGCCAACGGGGCCAGCAAGGAAGATAAGGGAGACATGGAGGTCGGTCAAGTGGTAGTGGTTCGAGAGAAGGGGGAGGACCGGGCCAATGGAGGAATTAAACAGGCCGAGGGTGGAAAAGGAGAACATTGCTGCCGCGATTTTGAAGATGAGCCGGGTCGATATTGTGGTCTGGTTCAATGGAGAGATTCCATCATCATTTGATGTAGGTTGAGCAGAGTCCTGGAGTAAAGAGGACTCTTCAGAGGTGCCATTCTGTACCACCATATTGCAACGTCGCCTCTTGGTGCGCGAGTTGCTTGTGGGCGTTGATAGAGGTTCTAGCAGGGACCTGTCACATCAATTCTTGCATCAAATAGCCTGGTACTGTCTTTGCTGTATAAGATGCCTCTGGATGGCGTATAGAAGGCAAGGAAGTGCGTACTTTTCCCCTGAAGGCCAACATAGCCGAGGCTGGAGAATCACGCTAAGCGATGACATCACCCAAGCGTGGATGCAACAGTTGACCTCAATCGCACTGTAGCTTTCCGCTCACTTATTTTAGATTGCAAAACTGATCTCCAAGGTTCTCGTTTCGATAAGACTCATGTTTGGATAGGCTGCCGATCCTGGAGCTCTTTCTCCAACTAAAAAGCGATCGTCTTCTTCGTACTTTGTTGATGCAATTACCACTATCATACTCGCCGACGAGCATCTTAATGGTGTGCGAGTTCCTATAGCAACTTGCGCCGCCGTGACCTTTCCGTTCGCTGCTGACGATCATCTCTACCAGGTTCTCGGTTAACTGAAATAGCCCAATATCGGTCAGCCAGGTCTGCTCGTAGGTTGGGACCAACACGATACTCTAGATATCTACACAGACTACATTTGAGGTGATATAGTTGACTTCTAGTGTAACATAATATCCCCGGGTTTCTTAAAGAAAATTTTCACGGGGTTAAGGCTATAACCAAGCGTCACTGCTGATGGATATCCGACCATCTCAGTTGATTGAGTGCTGGGCACCAGTTCATGTTGCTTGCGGCTAATACTTGGTGTGAGTGACATGGGTGCGTTTGTTGTTGGATTATGATATATCAATATATTCACTGTATCAGGAGCAGGCAATATAGCCCTACTCATGAATAGGCTGGCAAATGGGTTCGGGGTGGCCTAAGCTGGGTATGGATTATGCTAGGGGTCGCATAGACCTTGGGTATAGAGTAGGTAGATGCTGCACAGACTAGAGGTAAGGGTAGGGTCTTACTAAGTAAAACATTAAGTAGCTTAGAATTAATTCTGTAATGAACATCTATAATTCAAAGGAATTACACCCCTAATCCTACCTATACCTCAACCTAAGGTCTATGCGACCCATACCTAAACTATACCCATCACTAGCATAGAAAATTTGGGTAGGAGTAGGGTTGCACTAGGAGTAACACGTGATTGACCCTACCCTTACCTAACCTACACCCATTTGCCAGCCTACTCATGGAAAGGAGATTGTGCGTCTACTGACCGACCACCCAGATATCCGTCCTCGCACTCCAGACACTGAAAACTGTCATTTGAAATATGCCCTCGACGCTTAGGACTACCTATGGTAGTTCATGCGTAGGATGACTTAGGCAGAGTGTCTTTAACAGCAGCTTGACATATTTGAACGCCGCCTCTAAGAGCATCTGCATGATCGCTACGTGGCCCATCATCTTCTTAGTCTCGGCAACGTGTTCTCAGAAGTACAGCAATGGGAAGACAAATTGGCTGGGGACTGGGAGTGCGCTAAATTAAAGAGAGCAAATGCTCCCAGGGATATTAAGGGATATTCTTGGCTTTTTCGTATCTCGCAAAGCTGTCAAGAGGTGCTCAGCGGTTGTCTCAGTCCCAACACTGAATAGGAAATGTTGTTTGACGTTCGTGCAACATAGCCGTGGAAACGATACGCGAAGATCCAATGATGTATGCCAAAGAACAGAGCGACGGAACACTGATTATCGATTCGGTCATCTTGATCCAGCACAGTCGTGTTTGCGAAACGGAAGTGGCACAAGAGTAACTGAAGGGTGTTTGGTTCTTCCTTATTGTAATTGATGCTTGAAGCTGCGTTTCATCAACAACACTGCTGGAGTCTAATCCTTTCAATCTTGAACTATGAGACTTACCTTCCTGCCTCTAATCGTGCTCATTACCATTGCGCACTCCACTCCCACCCCGACACCGACACCCACATCAGCCCCTACCGCAGCACTTCTCCCCCGAGATAACATACAAACCCTAGCATGGTACTCAAGCGCCCAAGTCTCGGGACAGACAGCATGTAAATTTCCCCCTTCTAGCACCAACTCTTCCATGTAAAGCACTTTACTAAAGTCTGCCGAAAAGATGCACCATGGATCTACGACGCAGATACAACAACCTACACCACCTCGGGTGTATACTTCCGCCGCTGTCTAATAAGCAGCAGTTGTGCCATGTTTACTGGTTGCTCAAGTGGATACATGTTGAGTGAAGAGACTTCCTCATTCTGGTACGTTCTTCACCACCCTCCCTCTTCTCCCCTCATATCTCTGCCTACGCACATTCCCACAACAAGTACATTACCACTTCACACACACTTCCCAAATATCACTGACTTCACCAGCGGCAGTAGCGGAGCCTTCCCGACGCCAAACCCTTCAGCGGTAGCGCAACCTCAATACTGCAGTTCCCACATCCTGCTCCCCTCCCTCTCTGCGCCACAAAACCAAGCAAAAAGCTGGTACTGGTGTGACACACCGCCCCTAACAGGCCTTACGTTCTATGAAGAGGAACCCGTGGAACCGAGTACGTTGACTCAGCTGTCCTTCCTTTTGACACTTTGCACGCGCCCTCCCCCCAATCTCCCTCTAGAAATGAAAACACCCCTTCAAATCTCACCAACCACCAAATGTCAAAAACTCAACGAAAAACACCACCTACCACACAAAAACACTAACCATGACAACAGCTCTCCCCTCCCCCTACCCACCCACCACCACAACCTCCTCACCAACAAACTCCCCAACAAACACAACCCCCAAACCCAAATCCACAACTCTCCTCGGCCCCCTCATCGGCGCTATCCTCGGTGGGCTCATCATCCTCACCACCGTAGCGCTAAGCATAATCTGGATTCTGCGACATGATAAGCGGAAGACATCTGCTCTTGCTTTGGAGGAAAAGGAGCGGCGGAGGAAGAACACCACCACCATTACCGCTACGGGTGCTACTCATACTGGGGAGTTGGGGGAAGGAGGTCAGAATGTTGCGTTGGGTGATTTGGCGAGGGGGCCGGCGCAGTTGGATGCTGTTGATAATGTAGTAGTTTGGGAGTTGGGGACGGGGGACAGGGAGAGGGTTGAGTTAGCTGCGTCGGGTAAGTGAAAAAGAGAGAATGGTGTTGTATGGGAAGAGGTGCGAAGCGTGTTGGGTGTGTGAGGCGTCAGACGTTTGGGAATTCCGATCATACTTTAGAAGGCATAGTAATGCCAATAGTTTCTCAATGTCTAATGCAATTTTGATTGCCCGTATTCTGAATCAGGCTCATCCGAACAACACTTGAAGTAATCAATCTACCCCATGCGATCATCCACACAAACTCCACGCTGAACGTATATACAAGTACCACTTTCCCACTTGCCCCAGGGGCTCATTCATCACCACACCGCGGACATGCCTATGAAGCTGTAACAAGCACATAGCTAGTGATAGCATCCATCCTTTCCTTAGTCAGCTTCAACCCCACTTTTAACAACTCCCGCGCAACCTCGCCGTCCCGCCTTTCCAACTCATTAAACTTCTCCCGTGTCAATAACCACGCCACACTGTCATTCTCCACCGCTACTGTACCCGTACGATCCGTCTCGGAGAAAAATGGTAATTCGCCACACGTCGTTCCCGGTAGTATAACTTCGAAGAAGCTGCCCTGGTCGAGCTCGTACTCTGTTCGAAAGCGGCCTTTTTCCAGGATGTAGAACCCGTCTGGGTCGTCACCACGGGAATACAGAACCGTACCGGCGGGATACTCTTTGCGTTCAAAGTAAGGTGCGACGGCGTGCCAGAAGTCTTCGTTGCGAGAGGACACATCTTCGAATGTTTGAAGGATGATTTTCAGGGGCTGGGCAAAGTTTCGCCAGCGTGAGGGAGCATTTTGGACGGGTTGGCCGGAGCCTTGAGACGCCGAGTCGGGAATGGAGAGGGAATCGTCGCCGGATTCGCGCATAGTGGAGCGAGCAGCGATGAGGCGAGCGCCGCGGCGGGGAGATGAAAATTGTGGGTTCAAAGAACTGGCACCAAAAGAGGCTGGAGAGCCGCCAGTGGCAGTTTGGCCGTTGGTAGATATGCCTTTGGCATCGGTGATGGTCATTGGAGGAGTACTTTGTTGGTTTGCGCTTTGTCTGGCGCAGTGCTTGTGGAAGACCTCCAGAAGCTCGTTTTCGCAAGACTCGAGGGCCGTGTTGAGATCTTCGAATACTTGTGGTGGCGGACACTCTTCATCACCGTTATCTTCGTCTAGCAAGCCGACATTCTGGAGGGCACGGCCGACTGGATTGGCGAATGAAACACCAGAGATGATCATCTTGACGTTCTTACGGTTCAAGATGCGGTTAATGCGCTGAAAACCCTCGGAACTGGAAAAGTCCATGTCCATGACGTGGGTGAAATCAACAATGATGAAGCTCACAGGGTGCTTCTCGAAGTTGTCGTTGTCGATCAAAGAGCGCATGTTCTCCTCTACTGACACAATAGTGCCAAAGAACAAAAATCCTCCTAGCTTGATGACACGAACTTGACCTCGGACCTTGCTCAGATAGCGAGAGTCCGCTGGTGGACGGCGCACAGTCGATTCAGCAATCGTACCGCTGTAGGTAGCTCGGATGGCTGGATGGCGGGAGCTTTGAACCACATAGCTGACACATGCGAGGACAATCCCAACAAAGATACCGACTACGAAGTCGTGAACGCCCATGATGAGAACAATGGCAAGAATCGTTAGGTACTCGAGCTTATGACACTTACCAAAAGTATCCCAGAGTGCCTCTTTCATCAAGTCAATGCCCAACAAAAAGATGAGGGCACCGACGAGGCAGATGGGAATGTAGCCGATCATGGCTGGGCCTGCTACCCAGACAGCCGTGGTGGCACAGGCGAGTAAAACACCTGCAGTTCGACTATTGCCGCCGTTGTCGATGAACATGACACTGTTGGCGTACACAAGGTAGTTCTGAATGCTACCCAAGAAGCCGGATAGCGTATTTGAGATACCGTGGGCAATCAATTCTCGGTTTACGTCCAGATTGTCCTCCTTGACAGCTGCGCCCAGTGCGGGGACATTGATCGGAACATGGATGATGCCGAAGAAGGACAACGCGAACATTGTCGGGATGGTGCTGATCAGGGCTGATGCATCTATACTCCCAAATTCTGGCAAAATATAAACTTTGGATCATCAAGAGACTAGATAGGGGAACTTACTGAAATACGAGTAGAATCGGTAAAACTTGACACCAGCCTCGGGCTTCTCAAAGATCCAGCCGGCGTTGCGAACAAGCTCTAAATCCGTGTGGAAAATGCCCTTTACAAAAATGTAGAAGACGGCGAAGACCGAGATAAAAAACGCTGGTAGAACAAAAGGGCTGTCCACAGTTCGCCGAAGGACCATGATGGCAATGGCTAGCGTCAGAGGCAAGACCCAAAGATACCACGTATCAGCTGAGAAGAGCCTTTGCAAAGTCTCCAGATCGTAGTTGAGGTTGCCCTCGATGCGCGCAGAGACCTCGATACCGGTGAGCACCAAGAAGAATCCGACACCACCGATACAGCCGATCAGAATATGCCGGGGAAAGAAGCTAACGAGATTGCCAAGCTTGAAGCCGCCTAGAGCGAGGAAGATAAGGCCTGTCAGAATAGAGCTCAAGCAGTATGACACAATGGTTGTAGCAATAATGGCCTCCGGCGGTTCGCCCTCCATTTGGTTCATGATTGAGTATGCCATTTTGTGGAAGAATGGGACGACTTCAATCATTTCAGATCCAACGCCGCCCCTGAACATGGACAGTCCGAGTGAGTAGCATAGCTGCGAGACGATACAGCTCACGAAGAAGATGGAGATTCCATCTGGACCTGTCTCGCTGAAAACGGGCGAACCAAGGGGGAACAGAATGTAGCCATAGGAAAGAGCGTCCAGCAAGTTGAGAAGAAGGCCAAGGAAGACAGCCGATGTGATCTGTAGACTGCTAAGAGCCCCAGAAATAAAGGCATCTGTGGTATAGTTCTTTGGGTTCGTCAGTGATCGACCGAGTTTGGCCACATGCTCACGGCCGTTTGAGAAGCTCTTTTGGACGCGTGAAGATAACTTCGACGAGGTCGGCTGCTCAAACGATTGGCTCTGCTTCACCTTGTGCGGTGGTTGCGAGTCTAGACGCGACAGTCTTGGCACTGGAAGCAAAGGCGTCCGTTCAGTGTCTTCAACCACTATACCAGGCTGTTCCGTACTTGGCTCTCCCTTGCGAGAGTCGCCCCGTTGTGTGCCCTCCCCTGGCGGCTCCGTGCTGAAGAAGTCCTTATCTCCGTGCTGTGGGCCGATGACGGTCTGCGGCGTCTCAGCTTCGCTGTCTTCGGCGATTGTATCTGTCCAACGTCCCGAGTCTGAAGATGCCCGCGGCTCGCTATAATCGGACAGCAGGGCAGCATGTCTACCTGAAGCTGTGTCTAGTTCGACGAAGCTGTGTCGGTGGGGCCGGTCTTGGTAGGTCTCCGAGTCGAGGGCATACGAGGCCAATTGAGAACTTCTCTCGCGAACACCTTGGGACGAATACTGTGGGTTGTCTGGAAAGGAGTCAGCAACCACCCAATACGGTTTGCGGCCGTCAAGAAGTCACCTGCGAAGCCATGGGAAGTCTGATGCGCAAAGGAGCGGATAGGATTGCGCGTATAGGAACCCGAGAGGGTGCCAGCGGTGATAGACTGGGCTCTTGTTCGCCGCGGGAGGGTGTTGGCGCCCATCTCAGCCTGCGACTGGTCCGGCGCGAAGTCGGCATCGTGAACATTGTCGCCCGTGAACGGAAGCTGCTGCTCAGCGGAGCTTGCGTCGCGTTGGAACAGACGCGACGGCATGGCGATGCTCGTTGACTAGTGGTGTCGAAGCCAAAGGGAGAAAAGGGAACAAAACACGACTAGCAATGCATATTATATAACGTCCAAACGGGGGGGATCCAGTCCTTGGGCGAAGGGTTCAGGCGGATGCGTGGTTGAGAAAGGCGCGCGCAATTCGGTCCGTGGAGCGGCGGCGGGAGCTATCTCGACCAGCAGATAACGCTTGTCGGGAACGAGGGAGGGCGGTAATGGCCAGCGAAAAGGGCAGTCTTATGGGGAAGCGCAAACATGGTGGATAAAGCATTTGCATCAGGGTTCTTCGCGGCTTGCACGGCGAGTGGGGACGTCTGGAGGAGCATGGGCTGTCCACTTGGGACCGCACTTTGTTGGGGGAGAGAAGCATCGTCATGGCACTAAGCCCTGCACCGAGTGTACCGTAGAGGAACCACCTTTCTGCAGCCCCTGCTTTCACTCCCACATGCCTGCTACCTAGGTACTCTATGGTGTCTATTCATACGGATACTGGATCACGCCTCCCTCACAATCATCGCGTAGGCCGACGTCTGCAGTGATTCAACGCAAAAGTACAAGCGTGCAAATCTTTCGTGCTATGGCGTCAAAAGGGGTTGGCATGTCTGGTGAGCAGCGCCATTTTGCACCCACTACCGGCACCCTGCTGCATTCGCTTATGCACAAGAGCAAAACGGCATCCTTTCCACTCCCACTTCCCACTCCCACGCGTTCATGCGTTGACGATCTTCAGGTGACCTTCTAGACTGCCGAGGAATCATCCGTTTCTACCGCTTTGTCCTTGAGGCCATTCATTCTTCTCTTACCTGCACCCACGTGCTTACATAGCTAGATGGCACTTCTACCATCCCAAAAGTGTCTTTGCAAACACGGCAGAATACGTCCAACCATAGCCATTATGCAAACCTACACGCCATGTATGGAGCGAAGAGTTTTCAAAGGATCGAATTGGTCCACCGCATACCTCCACCTACCCAACGTACCGGGCTCTATGCTGTCAGTATGAGGCGTCTCGGAAGAAAGGCATTTAACAGCCGGGTATCAGACGCCCTGGGACAGGTAGAGTCCATGGGGATAGTCCTAGTATTGGCTATCTTATACGCTGCGCTGGACATGTGCCAACTGAAAGAGGGGGGCAAGGATAGCTTGGGTTAACGTCATTATTCTTATCATTGCGAAGTCGTCCTTTGAATATCGGCACACAGATCCAGATGCTTTGTCCCTGGGCGATGAATGAGCGTATGAAACTGACCATTCATCGCGATGAAACTCTCTTTCGGTTTCGTTTTTAGTCAAACCGCACTTATGGCTCTCACTGGTCGAGTGAACCAAACTATGGATCTGGGGCCACCATGACCCCCACCAGTCATCGGGATGTGGAGGTTAGCCCATGGTCATCTCACGTACTCGAACTGACTGGGAACGACATGTGTACAGTACAATCTATTGTTTATGATACGCAATGTCACCATGCGTACTTGAAGCCCCGGGTGCTGTGCTGCTTGGAGAGTTGTCTAAGCCTAGACAAACGTCTCCGATGAATCAAGCCAGCCCCTGCTTAGAGGGTATAATATGTTGATTTACGCCATGATCCAAAAACCCCACGAGAAGACGCTTGCCGGAACCCCATGTTTATGCAATCAAGGTAAAAGAGATGTGGTCGAAAGCAGTGCACCAAGGTTGCAGTTCAATGAGGACGCCTGGACGACAGCACAACATCCACGGCTGCGCTAGCCAACTGCTGCACTTCTTCTAGCGAGCCCTTGACGTCAACAATCTCGACGTCTTTCAGTTGCTTGCATTCGGTCTCATCAGGCTCCTCGAGCGCAGCGAACTGACTCTCAACCATGGCATCCTTCATGTAATGGCCCTGCCTAGCACGAACACGAGCGAGGAGAGTCTCCTTATCGGCGCGAAGGTAGACAAAGTGAACGTTGGCGTCTGGACTTTCGTCGTAGAGTTTCGCTGTGCGGATGACGTCTCTGTACTTTTTCTTGAGCGCACTACAGGTGACCACGACGCCCTTTGCTCCGTCCTTCAGTTTGGTAAGCGCTTCGTCTCGGAGGAGAATCAGCCAGTCCCATCGGTCTTCGTCGTTCAGTGGGATTCCAGCGGCCATCTTGTCGATGTTCGCTTTGGGGTGGTACTGGGGATGGTTAGCAAGGATGAACATATGACGTAATTGACCAACTACTAACCTCGTCGCCCTCAATGTAGTCGAAACCATAGCGAGTAGCAAGGTACTGGGCCACGGTGCTCTTGCCGCATCCTGCTGGACCCGTCACAATCAGAATGTGGTGGTGGTTCGGTATCGACATGGTGGTGGTGTTGACGGTATTGAGCGAAGAAGACGATGGTAATGGTGAGCCGGTATTTGAGACGTGAGGGGTGGGCAACGCATTGAAATGTATCGGTGCCGCGTGTGACTGCTCAATGGTTTGCAGCATTGTGAGGGTGTTGGCGAGTACAAACAGCAAGTGGTATCAGAGTCGTCAGGGCAAACGCTAGTATATGTCTTGGGTTGCAAGAGACCCAGGAATGTGGTTGGGCTCCGGTTGGTATATAGTGCTAGCAGTCTGGTGTAAACGAGTCTATGTAGGTTTGATAGGAAGCAATTAGGGATTTGGCCCACGCAACTCCGGGGTGCCGTCCTTTTAAACACACGAGCGACATGACGGTAAGAATTTCCTCCCGCGACGCATGACGGCAAGGGTGGGGTCTTAGTTTAGGAACAGCTGGGCCGCCGACTTGCGATGTTACCACGACTTGTCGCGGAGACGAATCAGCGAGTGCTCTGCGGAGGCCTCGGGTTAGATTCAGCAGTAGGCTGGACGGGTGCAACAGCCCGCGCATTGCCATTCGCAGCAACGAACAGCCCCTTGACCGGCAAGGCGGGCCTGGGAACACTGGAGAATTGGGAGAAGGTCGGCGTTTGAAAGTGGGTCTGCGCGTGTGGGATGATGCGTGTGGCGGGCTAGGCTAAGCGTGGCAGCGATGGTCTCCCCGCACGCCGCACCCCAGTCATCGTCAGGTACTGGTGCATCTTGCATGCCATGCTGCAGCGAGGTGACAGCGCAGCCTGCGTCGTGTTGGCGGGTGATGCATGCTATGTGGCAGGCAGCAGGGTCTGGGGAGCTGCAGTTCACGATGCATTCAAACGCCGTCGCGCCCACAGTCGACAGTCGACAGTCGACCGCGGGACACCATGTGGTGCTGTTTGATAATGGCGCGTGGGGGTCACAGGCGAGGCGTCTGGAGTGCATCGGGCCGGAGCAGTCGAGCCAGCGCTGGAGGAGCCTTGAAGATTGCTGTGGGCGAAGGCTCTGCGGCAGATGCAGCAGCAGCGCTAGATGGATGCCAGGGCTGCTTCTGGAGTAAAACGCCCCGAGGCTGCAGCTGCTCGTGTGCAGCGCTGTTTGCCGTGGACTCACCGCTCACGGACGCACGTCGTGTACGCCAGTGCAGCAGGCAGACGCAAGCACAACTCCATGTGACCACGGGCGGAGGTGTGCCGGGTGCTATGTACTCTACATAGTAGGGTCAGACGTGACGTGGTTCCACAGGAGCAAGACTTGGAGCAGGGAGGCTGCGAGCGGACCGGGTAGCAGGACGAGCAGGACGAACAGGACGATGATGTAACGGCGGACAGGCATGGCAAAGAGAAAAAGGACCACCTGTGAGTTCCTACTGCCCAGGCTGGCTTCGCAGGGCTGCGGGGCCGGGGGGGGGGTCAGTCCACGTGACCATATGCTAGCCACCGGGGAGAAGCACTGGCCATGCACCTGCCACAGCTGGGGCGCAGCAGCACCAGCAGCAGCACTGGCAGCTACGCAAGCCGCCCGGCATCCTCAGTCGAGCTCCGCCGACGACCGACCGACCGCGTCGTTGATAGAGCACCAGTACAGTAGCTGCACAGCTGCACACTGTTGCATCGCACCCCGCAACGCGCCAACCACCCCCGACCGGGGCCCCCATCGCCCAGCATGTCTTACTTCTTCTCCACCCCAGTTGACATCGACATTGTGCTCGAGGACCTCGACGACCGGTCTGCCGTTGACGTCAAGCTGGACAAGAACCGCAAGGAGAAGGTGCCGCTGTATCTCGATGGCGAGTCGGTCAAGGGCCAGGTCACAGTACGACCCAAGGATGGCAAGAGACTCGAGCACACGGGCATCAAGGTCCAGTTCATTGGCACAATTGGTGAGCTCCCCGCGACCGGAAGCTCTATCAAGCTTGGCCCAAGCGCACTACGCTGATGCCTCGCCATATAGAAATGTTCTTTGACCGCGGCAACCATTACGAGTTCCTCTCCCTCGGCCAGGAACTGGCGGCGCCCGGCGAACTCCAACACCCGCAGACCTTTGATTTCAACTTCAAGAACGTCGAGAAGCAGTATGAGTCGTACAATGGCATCAATGTCAAGCTGCGGTACTTCGTGCGCGTCACCGTGTCGCGGCGAATGGCAGATGTCGTGAGAGAAAAGGACCTGTGGGTGTACTCGTACCGGATACCCCCAGAGACCAACAGCTCCATCAAGATGGATGTCGGCATCGAGGACTGTCTGCACATTGAGTTTGAGTACTCCAAATCGAAATACCATCTCAAAGACGTCATTGTTGGCAGGATATACTTCCTTCTTGTGCGCTTAAAGATCAAGCACATGGAACTGTCCATCATTCGGAGAGAGACAACGGGCGCAGCGCCCAACCAGTACAACGAGAGCGAAACACTAGTGCGCTTTGAGATCATGGATGGCTCGCCCTCGCGAGGTACGTCGACTCATCTGATGCTGCACAAGCATGCTGACCTTCGTGCAGGAGAGACTATACCCATCAGGCTGTTCCTGGGCGGCTTCGATCTCACCCCTACTTTCCGCGAGGTCAACAAGAAATACTCGACGCGCTACTATTTGAGCTTGGTACTGATCGATGAAGGTAAGGCATTCCGCTACTGCATACAGTTGGACAGGACTAATCAACAGCAAGACGCCCGCCGTTATTTCAAGCAGTCTGAGATCGTGCTGTTCCGCCAAGCACCAGAGGGCTTGACCCTCGCTCAAGAGCAGAACAAACTGATGGCTGTCTCGTGAGAGACGTATCCAAGGATACCAAGGACAAGTTGAATGGGGATATGTTGCAATGATACGAATTCGGCGATTTGGTAGGCCGGGCGGGCGAGCGTCCAGTATTGGTGGCTGATTGTCGTTCAAGCGACTACATGCGTCTCATCGCTCACCACGTGAACCACAACCGGCGCATCGGTACAGCATATACAGTAGCTTCACTCAACATACCCCCACACGCGGGGAAACAAGTGTGCAGACACAAAGTGTGGCACTCCAAATCAAGTAATATTCAACGGGCACAATCGGCAATTGTGGCAGGTTCCGCCGTCGTCTAAACTAGCACATGTTGAGCCGCATACCCATACCCCAAAACTTCCTCCTTGACGTTCCATCGGCATTTCCTGTGGCCCGGGTTGCGCCCACCTTGCATGACTGTTCGGCGGTGGGGCTTCACCATCTGCATGACAGAACGCAGCGTCCCCATCCGAATTGAGGCTCTTTTCCAGCCTGACATGCTATTGGCCGTATGCCTTCCCCCACGCTACCCGACTGCCGTTCAGATCTAACAATTCTTTCCCTACCTCGACTCAGATGACCCTGGACACTGACAGCAGTAGAAGAATAACGCAATACAGTGGCGATTACAGACTGTTTCTTCATGCCTCGGTCGACTTTCTCCTTGTTCGCTACCCTGACAATTTGAACGGCATCACGGCACACATGAGGCCTCAACATCGAAATCAAAGTCGAATCGGGCAATGCCATCCCTTGATCGACACCGTCGCGAAGGATCTTTCATGCATCTTTGAATACTAGCCACACAGCTACTTGACACAGCCACTCATGTGAAGATGTTGTACAATGGCCCACAAGATATATGGGCCGACTAGCAAAAAGCTTCGTCGCAATGACGTCGCAGATGCGATTGTGAGAATGGCATGACAGCAATTCAAAAATCCCATCCTACTATATGATCCATCGGAGGCGCATACCGACCTCACTTCTAAAGAGATTCGAACCCTCCTCTGCCTTGCACTGGTTCAAGGTTGATCCTTTACACGACATTTAGCGGCTCCAACTTCAAAGACGACATGTCGGATTCACGTCCAACAACACCCAACAGTAAGCCTTCGGTAACCACGCAAAGTCGCGAGAATATCATCATGAGTTTCGTCACGCTTGAACGACGGATTGCTCATTGATTCATGCAGGTCTAACGTCCATCCTAGCTGAAGAGCCTCAAGGTGATCGTCCACTCTCCCCGAATGGATTCAGTTCTCGGCAAAGACAACAGACCTATTCAGACTTTAGGCCTTTACAGTTGAATCAAAAGCGATCAAATGCTTCGACCATAGGCAAATGTGCTTCCAACCACTTGGGTTCCTTCAGAGCATCGCGACCGGATAACGAGCGAATGAGTACAGCACCCACTAGAATGCCTAGAACAGAGAGTGCCCGAACTTCTCGTACCAATCGAGCCGACCGCGGAGGCGTCACTCGCGATCCACCGCAACGCCCTGAGAAGACAGAAGAGCAGAAAGTGGAGATTGATAATGAATACTTCAGATTGAACCCTTGGTACAATCAGCAGAAAGACAAGCCCGTCTTTGGCTTAGCAGCACCGCTCCCACGTACCGTGCGTAAGGGGACGCGGTGGGGACGCGGTGACTTGCCGAGGTCAATGAGCAAAGTGGAGGAGGACAACGAAGATGGCATTGACAGGCAAGATGGGCTTGAGTTCGATCATGCAAAGAGTTGGTCTCCGCCTACGTTATTGACTTTCCGACATAGACCGCTGACAGTGTCTTCTTAACAGGCTTTGATGATGATCTCGAACCTCCAGATCCCTTTCAGGCAATGACTGAGGGTCGCAAGCCGAGCTCGCGACGACGACCAACTCACCGATCGACTGCATCATACAGAAATTCCGGGACGCACCATCAGGGTCGGGATAGGGCACCTGTCAACGATCATGGGCTAGACTATGCCAACGATAGCGGGCAACAGCAGCACTTTGGTATGCAGGATGGTCTTCCACCGCTGAAAGAATTGGATACACATGACACGACTGCCTCCGAAAAGGAAGAAGCAGAGACCAAAGATCGCGAGCACAAGGCTGAACAAGAATTCTACAACCAGTACCGAAATCCAATCGCCAGATTACGTGCGCAGTATCCCCAAGCTCCAGCGGAGTTTCTCGCTGTATGCACTGCCATTCTTGTCCTTGTGTGACTTACTTACTCACGAACATCAGACTTTCGTTTACCTGTTTATCGGGATCTGCGTCAATCTATCGGTCGCGACATCTGAAAATTCGACCGGCAGCTTCGAGACCCAAGCCTGGGGTTGGGGTTTCGCGGTCATGATAGGAATTTACATGGCCGGCGGTGTATCTGGTGCCCACCTAAGTCCCACAATCTCCATCTCGCTCTCAGTCTACCGAGGTTTCCCCTGGAAAATGGCAATTGTATACATATGCATGCAGATGCTCGCCGGTCTCTGTGCTGGAGGATTGGCATACGCGTGAGTTCCCCTGTCTGTAACGCCGCGCGAACAAGAAGCTCACCAACTGACATTTTACAGTCTCTATCGC
This sequence comes from Plenodomus tracheiphilus IPT5, assembly GCA_010093695.1. Classification (NCBI taxonomy): domain Eukaryota; kingdom Fungi; phylum Ascomycota; class Dothideomycetes; order Pleosporales; family Leptosphaeriaceae; genus Plenodomus; species Plenodomus tracheiphilus. The sequence continues at coordinate 78,331 of MU006289.1, read as the reverse complement.
GACGCTATTCTCAGTGTCGACCCCGGAAAGACCTTGGATAAGACAGGCAGCGCGCTCTTCCCGAAAGGTCCGCAATTCTCAATTGCAGGCGGCTTCTTCAACGACTTTGTCTACATGGCAATATACGTCTGCATTGCCTTCTCCCTTGGGGACGACCAAAACTCTCCTCCAGGCCAAGGCATGACAGCTCTAATTTTCGGCTTCACTGTCTTCGTCACTATGATTGCGCTAGGTTACAACACCGGTTTGGGAATTTCACCAGCGCGAGATCTCGGTCCCAGACTCATTGCGCTGTGGGTGGGTTACGATGAGGCGTTTTCAACTTGGTACTGGGTATATGGGAGTTGGGGCGCATCAATTAGCGGTGCATTGGTTGGAGGTCTAATGTACGATTTGTGTGTGTTTGTTGGGGGTGAGTCGCCGGTGAATTATAGGTGGCCGCAGCCTGGGGATATTCAGTGGAAAGTAAGGGAGAAGAAGAAACAGGCTAAGGATCAGATTGGACGGATTGTTTAGTTTGGTGGTAATGATTGGTTTCTTTGCTGAACAACAACATCGGGGAAATGGAATTATGAATTGTCTTTGGTGTGTAGGCGACACGGGAGGTGTGGGAGGGAAAAGGTAGGCCAATCACACCCTTGCGTCCGGGAATAGGGTTGACGGAAACTAAGCCGCAGCCCTGCCGTCATCCACAAAACCCTCCAGTCTCCGTGTCTCGCGACGTCAATGATATACGAACCGGGCCACAATTTGAAAATTTCCATCTGTCTTGGAGTCATGAGAGTCTTCACTTGGGTCACATGAGAGAACGTACGATCTCTCCACCAGCTTTCGCGTATAGACATGTCAGAACCCCGTACAACGGAGGAGGCGTCATTGCCCAAGCCAGTCGTAATGCGACAGGGGCGTCACAAACAAAATGACAAAACCGGCATACGCCAGAGACTAAAACACTTCACGTTTGCCTGGTTCCTGTCTACGATGAGCACAGGCGGACTTGCCATCGCCTTGGCCGAAACGCCCCACAAATTTACAGGTGCTCCCCTCCAATCCCTCCCATCAGCGATATCACTCAACAACACTGAACCCAGGTCTCACGCAAATCGGCCTAGCAGTCTTCTTTCTCAACATAGCTCTCTTCCTCCTTTTCTGCTCCCTAACCCTAGCCCGCTACCTCCTGCATCCCAAACATTTCCTAGCATCCTTCACACACCCAGCCGAATCCTTCTTCCTAGGCTCCTTCTTCCTCTCCCTCAGCGTGATAATCGGCGGCATACAATCCTACGGCATCACTCACGGTCCCGCATACCCATGGCTCCTCTCAACCCTGCACATCCTCTACTGGCTCTACGCCGCACTCTCCCTCATAAACTCGATATTCCAATACTGGATCCTCATCTCCCACAGCACAGTCCGGCCGATCCCTTACCTCCCCAGCATATTCCTAGCAGGATATTCCGCCATGCTTACCGGCACCATTGGGAGCCTGATCGCTGGATCACAGCCAGTAGAAAGAAGAGTGGCGATTGTGGCGAGTGGGGTTGCGTATCAGGGGTTTGGATGGTGTATCAGTTTCATAGCGATCGTGAGCTGTGTCAGGAATCTACTAGATCAGGGACTTCCACCACCGGGGTTGAGGCCTGGCATGTTTATCCCTGTGGGAAGCTGTGCGTATACAGTTGTTGCGCTGATTGGGTTGGCGAATGCTCTGCCTAGTACTGCCTCTACCGGCTACCTGGCCAGGCATCCAGCAGCAGTTGAGATTCTAAGGGTCATGGCACTTTTCGTGGGGATCTTTTTGTGGTTATTTGCGTTTTGGCTGTTTGTGCTGGCGGTACTGGGGAACGTTGTGGTGGTAGGGAAGATGCCGTTTTCGCTAAGTTGGTGGGCATTTATCTTTCCGAATGTGGGGTTCATGCTTTCGACGAGTATAATTGGGAAGGAGTTGGAGAGTGAAGCGATACTGTGGGTCGCGAGTGTAATGACGATCCTCTTGGTTGGCGTTTGGATTGTAACGACTGTGGGATGTGTGAGGGCGACTTGGAAGAGGAAGATTGTTTGGCTGGGCGAGATGAAGATAAAAGTAGATGATATGGCATTGATTTCGCAGTATAGTTGTAGATGGGGTGGAGTTGCACTTGACTTGAGAGGAGAGCGACTGCGTTGACCGATGAAGCGAAAGAGTGATTTGCTTTGCCTGCATGTGACTTCCACTCCCGCTCACTATGACGATAGTATGGTGGACTTGTTGTCTAGCCCTCAGCTCACGATTCATCGGCTGAAACCAAGTCTCCGATGTACCCCCCGACACAGTGCATTGTAGTACCGTATCTATACATGGTTCTGGTGGTGCATTCCTACGGTTAATCAACGACCATGGTGAGGCGGGTGATTGCCGCTCCAGGTACATAGCATGCTTATCATTTCCTATGATACCTTGTCGTTGATCTAGACATCAGACTTACCTTGCTCTGCGGTAGGGATAACAGTTTCCTGTGTCTTCACTTGCCTCTTTACGCAGGACAATTCTCATTGGCTGCGGGACACTTACACAACCGCCTAAGCCTTCCCCATGCAAAGAATCGCCCGCCATTATTAGCCAGAACGTCTCGAGGTCATCGACAGTGTCTAGTGTTTCCCCGTGCAAGCAGTGTTGCAGCATCTTTGAGGGTCATCGATTTCTGGAGACGCAAGGTTGGTATCTGCTGAGAGCAGGCTACTGGCTGCGGAAAATGGCTGTGTTCGTTGCGCATCTGTGTAGCATTACTTACAAGCAAGTTATTTCAAGGACAGGGTACTCCGTCATGAATTCACACAGTTTGCCCTTGGCAGTGACTTCTCCTATCACCGAGCAGAGAACGACGAGATTTATTCTGGTGGCGGGCTCGAACTTCGACTCGATAATGTATATTAGTTGGGGAAGGGCTGCTAACAGCTGTTGGCTCCTGTCACGTTATTCCCCCTCAATGGTACGTGTAATTATCATGGGAGACGTAAGAGGGCATGTACTTAGACTTGTCACAGATGCCAGAGAGCCGAATCTTATTCACACCATGTTTCCCCCATGATTCCCGATCATATAGCTACCACAAAACAATGGATAATGACATGTACAACCATTCACGCTGCATGCCGTCGAGGTTCATCCGACTATCACCTAGCACGTTTGGTAGATGTCGGCACGCTGCTCTCAGACAGCTGTCGATTATGTATTACGACGAATGAGCAGATATGCAGTCCTTATGTGACACTTAGTCATTTTTGGAGATCATTAATGCCCATTCGATCCTTCAGCACCAACCTAGACGACGACATGACTACTCAGATCGATATCAAAGTTCTCTCCAGGACTTTCCAGGAGGCTGTTGAAACAGTACACACGCTTGATATACGGTATCTACGGGGTGACTCGTTGTGTATAATGCAAGATTCGAGCGAATATTGGCAGAAGGAAGCTTCAGCAATGAAGCAAGGTTACTGGAATGCCTTCTGCTGCCTGGCTGCAACGGGTGCACAAGATAGTACGGACGATCTGTACCTGACGCATGATCGTCAGCCAACAGTGCATCACTTAACCTCATCTTGAACAGATGCGTCAAATGATGCATACATTATGGCAGCTCGATCCCTCCTGGAACTTATTACTGAGGCCCCACTGAATCAGAGAGCATGGGTGTACCAAGAACAGATACCTATACTGTCTAGAAGCACACTGCACTTCACCAAAACAAAACAGATCTTTTGGGAATGTCGCAAATCTACCACCTGTGAAACTCTTCCATACTGCCTGCCATGGCTTTATCAAAGTATAATTACCAAACCTCATGAAAGACAATTAGTCCGGTCGCTTGATGCCAGTACTTTGAGTGCCAGTGATGAAACTCTCGAAGTCACGTTTTCATGGAAAGCCTGGGCGGCAGTAGTCAGCTACTACTCTGGCAAGCAGCTGAAATTTCGCACGGATCTCCCAATTGCTATATCTGGCATAGCAAGACTGCTGGGAAAGCATCTCAGGACCAGCTATGTTGCCTGAATGTGGAGAAGAGATATCGAGTTTCAGATTCTATGGAGCGTCTTCTCGCCACAAGACGTGCGGCCCTTTGTCGCGAGGGCCGTCCTGGTCATGAGGAAGCCTCGACACTGCATTTAGGAACAATGAGTACTCTTATCGCACCACCAAAACGCTCGTTTGTGTGCTCGACGTGCACGTAGAGCCTGTTACAAACGATATATATGGCAAGGCGCGGACAGGGAATCTGACACTGCAGGGCTCCATATATCCAGTCCGGCCTGGAAGTATCATTAGAACGTTAAAGCCAGAGGAGGAGTGGCTGTGTGCATGGAATACAGGAGATCTAGAAGAGCTTTATTAGAGCTGGCGCTGCTACATCGACTGGGATACCTTGGAAGACGAGAGTTACTTCGACGCAGGGCATGTTATATACTGGCTTCCGATCGCCTCATATTCAGATGTTCAGGTGGCCGGGCTGCTAATGAGAGGACTTGACGACGAGGCTGCCGGATATAGTCGCGTTGGGTCTTTTGTGGTGTTTCAACAGAGGAACAGATGTGCAGAATATTTTCCTTCACAATAACACAAGGCGGAACTGGGTGCAGACTGTAATAATGCACTACTATTTGAATACTTACTATTATTTAAATTCTTACAAGGTATTATATAGGGGCCTCTATAACTACCTTATATAAACTTTACTATTAGATATCTTTTACCTCTCTACTTTAATCAAGCTAGTAATAGTAGGTGTTAAATAAAAATTACTTCCTACTGGCTGCGTAAAAATTGTATTAAATTCTGATATAGGGAAGAGCAAAGGAAGACACCCTAAATAAGTAAAGAAAAGAGCTTAAGAGTCTAAGCAGGCACTAAATATTTTAGTAAGAAGTAAGACAAGACAGTCCCTTTGTTTATCATACATGTTAGAGTCTCTTGCCTTAGCTGTTAGGCCTACTTTTAATACATAGGCTACTTTTTATTAATTCTTGTTAGTAATTAGGAAATTATGCTAAGAAATGCCTAGGACTAGCCCTCTACCTTTCACCCCTACTAGCTCTACCTCTAGGCCTGCTACTAACAAACAGTTAGCAGCATTAGCATCTACTTGCTCTCTTCTACAAAATATACTCCCTATCTTTTTTCTAGCTAGCCTAGGGGTAGAGGGGAGCGATGGTAGTGCATAGGCTAATTTTCTCAATCCTTGTTAGGAAACTTGCTTGCTATAGGCACTAGGCATTATGAAAATTGTATGGGAGTAGATTAAGGAAGTAGTTGGTTGATTGATGAGCCTATCGTAGAGAGCGAATATATCCTCTTGTTATTTACGTATTAATGAAACGTACATACTACTCCTAAGTAGGTGTAGATGCATACAAAACTAATTGTTATTTCCTGTGACCCGCTCCTGCTACACTACCTAGCAATCTGACCCGTAAAAATGTATCCGCAGAACAGTAGCTCTACTCTCTGCCTAGGCCTAGGTCCTATCTGTTGAGTGCTGAGGGATGATAGTATAGTAGATTCATTCCGATTTCTAGTGCATTCGGAGGAGCCTGTAAAATAGTGTTTGGTTGAGGCAAGTTACTTCTGAATCGAGCACACGAGGCCTTTCTTCCCCTCACTTTGAATAGATATTATGTAAGAACAGTCCTATATAACACTATCATAGTGCGCTTACATTTGACATCTGAACGGTTTAGAGCACCACGAGGGAGCGCTCAAACTAGCACACGGGCCTTGCTGCGGAGTACATATTGCACCTGCCTTCTGACCGACACACTCTGGATCTCGTCCTGCTAACACAGAGCTAGCAGTAGCAATAATAATGGTGACACACACTTCTTTCGCCATGACTAGGTCAATTCTCTCTCCTCTACTTCTTCCAGAAATCCAGTGTCCGCTACGTCGCGTAGGTAGGGCGCGTGCAACAACATATCGGCGCAGATACTCCCAAGCTTCCGCTTCAGACTGCGCCTTACATACGCGCCCAAGATTGTACCGAGTGTTGTACATAAGCGCTAGCTGTGGCGAAGGGTTCGAGGACTAGGCCAGCGGAGAACGACAAGGGCGCCGATAGGGCGGCGAGGAGAGTCGGCAGGACTGTTTCCAGCACGCTTGGCACGAATTCAGAGACCGCATCATGTACGGCTTGTCAGACGTTTGGAGTGAACCTGTAAGGGTAGCGGGCGAATATGCAGACTGTGGGCCTAGTACAGCTATACTGTCTTCTCGGTGGGACTAGAGGGCCAATGCCCCGGTGGCGAGAGACCAGCGCGTTTGTGGACCGGAGACGAGAATACTTAGCTGGACGAGGCTGTGGAATATGGGTAAGCTGACGCTCGTGTACTAAGCAAGATACGAGGAGCTCACTATGTCTGGGATGCTTGCTGCTCGCCTCAGCATACGAAGGCGGTTGCTCGTCCTCAGTCGTAGCATTAGTCTCTACTTCAGCATAGACATCTGCGTAAACCTTGAAGACGGAGGCATCCGTGAGTCTGAACTGCTCTGCCCAATATCTTGTGGAACGCCAGAGAACTGATCTGGGAGATCAATCAGTTTCTAGATGAGCGCGACATGTTCGTCGCGCAGATACTCGTAGTCAAAGACAATGCAGAGCTTCGTGGCTTCCGCGAGAGCTGCGAGCTGGTGAAACGGGGCGTCACAGCCTTGTTTAGGCGCTATAGTTTTGGATGACACCAGATTGGACAATAGGCTTCCAGGCTGGGAGGAAGTGTGCAAATCTGCGGGCTGCCTGAGCGCGCTATCTGAACAAGGCGAGTCTGTGGGATGTCGATGGCAGCAGGGCTGAGAGAGATGGTGCCGGGGACGAAGTTATCGGTATCATACTGTAGTATGAAGGGCTGCGCACGGTTGAAGCCTCTGAGGAAGATGGAAGATTACAGAGACAGTGTAGCCTGTGCATTATGCTTGTTGTGTTTGAATATCAGGGACGATGACATTGGTGAGGAAATGCCTGTTGTAGGATACCATAGACCATCACAGGGACGCCATATTTGCCAGGATTCCAAGTTATAGATACCTATTCTCTCTAAGCTACAGTACCATATAGTACTACTTACAAAGAACATCCCCTATGCAACCAACAATCGAGCTTTAATAGCAAAGAAAACCCACCCGCCTAGGCTTTAAATGCGTCAAGCACAAAGACCAGCCCTGACTCTGCACTTGTGCGCGACGAGTCTGACGGGGTCGGTGTGAACGACATGGTTAATGAATTGGTGAACCGGGCGTGGTCGATGAGGCCGAGCTTTTGGACGTCAATATAGCGATTTTCAACGAGGCCGACGGTTTCGTGCTAATAGAATGGATTTGAATGCTAAACCGGTATGTCTTGATACTGTTTGGGATGGGTGCAGGAGTGGAGGTGCCCCCAGGTGGTCTATTTGCAGCTAGATCTCCCGCTAACTCCGCAGCTCGCTTCCTTCCCCCGCCCTGGCTGCAGCTTCGGACTTCCCCATAACGTCTCCCTCCTGTAATGGCCCTCCCACTCCCGCCTGCCTCCAACCTCCACGCCATCCTCCTCGTCACTAAATCACGCTCTCTTGGTCCGCGCCTCGTCTTCCATTACCCACCACTCTCGCCGTCAGCAGCCGCCCTTGCAGCAGCCAAGGACCCGGCCTGGTTTCGTCACGATATATCGACTGCCAGCGCCGATTCACGCAGCTCGGACAGCGATTGGGACAGCACAACAGACTCGGAAGATGAAAATGACATCGAGATTGGAAGTCGAACAAGTGGGGGTCGCGGCTCGGGCAGGACCGTAACGAATGCCAGCTCGCGCGATCGCGAGAGGTCCAAGTTGGGCACGGGAATCTGGGGTAAACAGGAGACCATGGATGAGGAGGACGATGTGGACGGACACGAAGGTGAGAGTGGCACTAGATCCCGGCGGCAGGGAGGGGACCATGACTGGAATACGGTGCTTGGTTTCAGAACAGATGCGCTTGAGAAGATGCTCAGCCCAGACAAGGATTTCAACAAGCGGCGATTCGAACTAGGTGTAGAGAGTATCGTATTTGTCGGCGCGCCTATGTTTGTGAGAGACGATGGGATGTGGAAGAAAGCCAAGCGGAAGAAGAAGAAACGTTCTGAGAAAGAGCGGCTCGAGGATGGCGATCTAGTGAAGAATTTGACAAGCGAGGACGAGGGCGATGATGCCGGTACGCCGAAAGATGCTCCCAAGCCAGTGCAACAACCATTCGTCTACCCCGAGGGCTTTGAGCCTGGCTATGGGCACGATTCCATGACGAGTACCGTAGCGCCGTCTGAAGTTGGGTCGGACACACACAGCAATTCCACATCCCATGACACGAACAACCCTGACATGACCATGTTCAACGTCGTTTTCGTCTTGAACCCGCCTGCCCTAGAATATCAACAACGAATCAAAGAGATGTATGACAATGTAACGCGCAAATACGCCAAAGCACTGAAATATGAGGAAGCACGCTTTCAATACGTATGGAAAGAATCGAAACGCATTATTGACATGAAGCAGCGGGCGAAGGAAAACAAAGAGTCCCTCACAGCAACCTGGCGCAAAATAGTCGGCATTTCACCACTTGCAAAGTCGATAGCTATCATGTTTGACACCATCTCGCATGACAAGATCGCGCACATCCACTTTGATTCGACTTTTAACACATCTTTTCAAATACCACAAGCGGATTCGACTCCATATCTACCGAACGCTCTGGAGCCTCAGATGCCGGGACTATGGCTCACCACTTCCAACGTGATACTGGAAGACGATGATGCGCCCATGACCCAGCATGCAGCCTTGCTATTGCTTGAGGATACGGAGACCTTAATCAAAGACCTTGGTGGTGACTCTGGCGGAAACGCTGCTGCGATTGCATTCTACATCAGGAACATCATACCCACCAAGTCGTTACTCAAGATATCGAAGAAGCACAATATCCTCGCACAGGACATGGAGTACATAGCAAGTCACCTCGTCTATTGGCGACGAGCACGTCTCATATCTCCACTGTCACCGAGGGACACGTACATTGTCAGCCCCAATGCAGACATGACCGTATTGCCTGCTGCGATCAGCATCTATGCACAGCGATTTCCAACACTGCCCACATTGCCAAAGGTGCTAAGTATGCTCTCTGGCACCCCTAGACCGTTCAGAACGTTCATACCCACCGCCGAACATCGTGAAGCATACATGGAGATATTGGCGTGGCTGATGCGCGGGGGGTGGGTGACACAATTGCGAACCTTTGCCTGGGTACGCGTCACACCAGAGATCAAAGCACAAGTGGCCCTTGAGATGGAACGAGAGGAGCGCATGAAGAGAGCGGAAGATGCACGAAAGGAATTATTGGGCGACAATGATTCCGCCACCGATAGCCTCTTGTCGGACAAACGAAACAGCTTGTTCTCCACCGGCTCAGCGAGGTCTTTGACACCAATGCGTGGCACGCGACGCGATCGGGATACAAACGCTGCAGGTGATGACGAGATGGAAACTAGTACTGTCCTCGGCCCACAGCTTACTGTATCAGCCATGGCGGCAGCCATGGCGCAGTATCGCGGGACTGCTGTTCGAACAGCATCTGATGCTGGAAGTGCTAGCAGCCAGCGTACCACGATTGGACCAAATACATCACAGAGGGCTGAGTCTCCATCTCATCCTGGTGTTAGAGATGTGAAGCCATTCAGGCCCTCGCCACTGCATCTGAAGCCTACCTCTCCCTCGCGCGCTTCAGTGGCGGCGCCCTCGACTCCAGAAACGACCTCTCCGCCTCCAACAGCCAAAGACTTCAAAGCTACGACAATACTTTCGCCGCAAAAAGCATCATCCTTGGAAGCGCGGTGGTTGGACAAGATTGCGGCATCGTTCGATAATGCAGCATTCATATCTACGAACCCCAGTCCACCTAAGCATGCAGAAGTCGCTTCTGGGGTAACGGGCAAGGAGCTGAAGGAAAGTTGGGGGATGTTATTGAGACACTTGGATGGTAAGCATGCGATTGAAGATGTTTCGGCCAGGGAAGGGATCAAGAGGAAGAGAGTCGCGGCGCTGTTCAATGCGGTGAGGGAGAAGGGGTGGCTTGTTGTTACCAGGCATTGGTAGGCAGACGTGAAGGGTCGACACCTTTGGGTGCGAGAAGTATCGTTGTGTCTTTAGATGAATGTGATACCCAAATTTCAGAGCTGGATGATTCTTGTAAAGACGTTGGTGGTTTGGTGGCACTGCTCACTGGAGGCGCAATCCGCATGCACTGTATGTACGTCATCCCAAGGCGGCAGGGATGGTAGAGACGGGATGATGGTCGCCGGGGATGATGCACTGGCCATGCGCTAGGTTTACCCAAAGCTCACTGCACCAAGCCTCTCCACCACCACCACCACGACTGCTGCATCGCCCAACACCCCTCGTCCACGGATCCCCGAACTACTCTTGCCCACACACTTTCCACGCCACAGAAGAGGATGAGCAACTTTGGAGGCGCAGGGCTGGGCCAGAAGGTCCACAAACCCAATCCGTAAGGCCCACCTTCCGCTTTCCATCGCGTTGCATCGCTCCAGCTCCAGCCCCAGCCTCCACTCCCACGCTTCTCGCTGCTACGCTGCTACGTCGACTGACCGTATCGTCCCCCAGGCCTGAGCGCGGCTCCTTCCCATTGGATCATGACGGTACGCTCACAGTCCCAGCTTGCCCACACCTCCCGCCGTTGCCGCCCGACTTCACCCACCGATTGCCGTTTCCACCCACACTTCGAAGCTTCACGGGCTGACACAGCATTCCAGGCGAATGCAAGAGTATCATGCTCTCGTACCTACGGTGCATCAAATCCCACCGTGGCACCAATGACCCTGAGTGTCGCCAGCTCTCCAAGTCATACCTGTCATGCCGTATGGATCGGTACGTACACAGCAGGCCCTTTGACTACTATCCATCTCGGGCCCCCAGCCTCCTCCCTTTCCATTGGCCGTATATGCGCAAGCAAGGGCTGAGAGGATCCTGTGATACCGACCTGTCAGTCTGCTTCGGACCAGGTATCCGGGAACCCTGAGGTGGAGCCAAGGGAGCGATGCTGCACTGCGCATTCCTTCGATCTGATGAAGATCTGAAACACCAACGCCATCGAATCGGCAGCCTTCCATCTGCTTTGACTCGCTCTGCTTGCCTCAGGGTGTCCAACCAACACCCGTCACTGCACCTCCCCCACTTCATTCTGTCACACTGCCTCGGAAGCAACCGAGTAAGGCGCAAGCCATCATTGCTCGGAATAGCTTTGCGGCCGAGGACCCTGTGCTAACCACGTCTTATCCGCGTAGGAATCTAATGGCTCCTGACTCATTTCGAAATCTTGGCTTTAGCGATGATAGCGATAGCCCTAGTTCCGCCGCTCCCGCTGCCGCTGCCACTGCAACCTCACCTGAACCATCGCAACCTCACGCTCAAGATACATCTCGCGGGTTGTAGTTTTTAGGCCAAAGTACCGACAATGGAATGAAGGGCACCGGGTCTCCTGGTCAGCGGTTCGGCAGCATCCGAATAGCCGAGCGAACCCAGCCTGATGATTCAACCTGCTGCTCTACACGCTCGTCGTTGTCGCATCAGCCGACGTGGCCATTTGTCCGCGGAGACCAGTGACCGTAACAGCGGTCTTGCGGGGAAGTTGCAGCTTATGACAGGTTACATGCAACCCGCTTGGACTTGACATGAGGCAAGACAATGGCTGTACGCGGCATTGGAAACGACGAGGCTGGTTGTTGGGGACGGAAGGGATGCGAGCTTGCTGCAAGAGAGGGATTTGGGGAGAGACATGCAGAAAGTGACAGCGATGACAGGTGTCGTTGTACCCGGTCACGCCACAGCAGGTGTGGTCCAGAGTACGGAGGCAGTGCATGTTGTACTGCCGCAGGCGCAGAGCCACAGTGATGACTGTCGTCTTACCCTCGACTCTTGCGCACACCTATATCGGCCACATCTATATCGCGCACACAGTATACCTATACAGACTACGATTTACACTAGAGTCTACGACTACGTTGCAAACACCCTAACAATTTAGCCCACACTGCGCAACTGACTTATTCCTTTGCAACCGCAGCGGTGATCCTGGCCGCGCTACCACAGTGAACGGTGTTGCGAGCAGGCATCCAGACCGAGACATATAATCATCCCCCTCCTCCCCACCTGCAGATCCGATCTAGCAATCGACAATGCCGATCTGGCAGAAATCGATAAGGGTGCTACGTTGCACACGACCGGTTCGTCTAGGACTTTTGACACTGCCGATGACCCTAGCGATGAGAGCACAAGCCCCCCTCAACCGCGGGGTCTGTGCATAGCTGTATCTACAGGTTTGGGTTGGTTGGGTCAACAGTGAGCTAAGATGTTATGGCGCAAGACGGGTGTTGTGCAAGGTATGAAAATGAAACAGAGTGTGGCAGGGGGGAAGGTGGGTTGTGGAGGTGTGAGTGACGTTGGTGGCGGGTAAGATTGGATTGTTGGCGTGTTGGATGGATTGGATGGTTGTGCAGGGGAGAGTCATGTTCAGTTAAGATTTTTCTTGTATGGGGGCATGTGGAGAGGGGAGGGGGACCAGAGAGACAGCGGAGTAGTATAGCAAACATGCATGGTTGAAGGTGAAGAGAGAGAAGGGTCAGAAAAGCGTACAAAAACCGTCTTTCTTTCCGTGTGATTGATGCAGTGCACATGATGGAGAATGATTCCCTTGTTTTCCCACGAAACAGTCGGTCACCATACACTACATATCTGTCTGCATGAAATGAAGGAAACACGGAGTGAAATAGGAACAGTTGATGTCGTGGCTGCTCAGGCTGCCGCCTATCAAGATGGGAGTGAGACAAGAGTTGGAGGCATGGGAGGGGATGCGGGAAGGGCGCCATGTTGTACTTTGCTTGTAGTCTGACCAGCTTTTTTTGATGAAACAAAGTAGAGTAGTCCATCGGATGGAACGAGGCACTGTAGTGTGTGTTGTGCATGTGCACTTGGCAAGTAATTCTCACACACACTGCACAGCCCACACGAAAGTCTTTTAATTTCATTCGGAGTAAACAAATTTCCTCAGGCATGAACATGAATGGTGGGTATGTCGAGAATATGAGGTACAGTATCCAACACGACTTTTCTCACAACGACCTTGTCAGCATTTACGTCCCCACCCTAACAGCCTACCTAGCCTACCCCTTGGTACCCATTCTTTCGCTCTTGTTTCCGCGTACAAATCTGCACTGGTCCTACCCCGTCCTACAAGGTCAACGATCTGGGTCTGATCGGTGTACGGTATGTAGTCTACCAGGACCTAGACCCATCACCTAGATTCGCAAACTCAAACCCAGCTATCGACACAATAGTGTAGAGGTGTACAGACAGACACTAATGCTAATATCTCGCTTTGCTTCGCCTTCGATTCGAGATTTCCCCCCAACCCGCTCGACCATGTATATGTGGTATGTACGCTAGCACCAACAAACGAAGCACAAAGATGCGTACAAGAACAAGGTACAAAGCTAGTCCATCTAGGCCATTTTTCCTTTTTTCTCTCTCTTTATATATCTCTCTCTCTGGAACTCGCTTTCGATTTCGATTCCGATACCGATACCATGGACGTATGTATGCATGGGTGAGGAAGCAGTAGTGAGTGGTACATATCAACACACGTGAAAGAATAGGAAAAAAAAAGATTTAATCCTAGATAACCTATACCAATGCCCAACCAGCCGAGTGGAATGACTGAAAACACGGAGAAAGTCCAACTGGGGCCAGCAGGAGGGACTTTTTTTTTCTTTTCTCAGCCATATACCCGACAGGCTAAGGTATACGGCATACGCGCGCATCAGAGGCGTCATGGCCCCCCAAACCAGGCGATTGGGAGATCTGACCCTCCCCCCACCTCCATCTCGGAATATTCGTGGTACAATAGTGGCGGGCGGGACATGGGGGGCGCTTTTTGTGTCTTGCTTTTGCGTCCGGGTATAACGACACCTCGTGTAGAGAAATCTCTCAAGTGAACCACGCTCCAAACGGGGGCGGCAAGTTTCTTGAGTCTGCAAAGTTGATCACAAGCATCATTTACTCATTTACTCATTCAATCACACTCACACTCACACTCACACTCACACACTGCAAAACGTTGTTTGTGCTTTGTCAAAAGTTATGAGATTGCTGCATTACATAAAGCGCAAACTAAACTAGAAAAACATGTATCCATAAGCATTAAAAAGTCAAGCATAACCGAAAAAAATCAAAGGCCCATACAGCACACCCACCCATCCGTCCATTGTATCCATAACGATATCATCATCCGAACACTGGTCCATCTAACAGTCTTGTACCTGCGTGGCAGTGAAGCGCGCATCCCATGAAACGCCGCTACACAACATGCCGATATATGCCAATCGCTTGCCTCCCTTGCGAGGCTAAACAATAAATGATCGAGTGGTGATAAGAAGAAGATCCGTACATGCTCTCAAACGAAAGGCGCGTACAAAGGTCAACGGACGATAGTGCGCTTGCCACCAAACTGCCGACGGTGGCAACATGTAAAGCGCTCACTGTCAACAAACCTGACAACGAGGAAAAACAGCAGAAGCATTCGCGCGCGTACTACAGAAACCGAATAAAACGATAAAAATGGAAGACGCCAAGATAATGAGGTAGTAGTCATGTTATGCAAAGAGATGGGGATGCTGTCATGCGAACCAAGTGGCAGGCCTCATCCGTCCTTGACCAGCAGAGACAGAATACACCTCGTCTTGCGTAAAGTCGACCCTCCAAGTGACCCAGTGAGGGCAAGGTGTGCCAGCCGGGACGGTGTCGCTTCACCCTGGCGGAAGCATCGACAACAAGATGCAGGAATAGGGTGCGGGGTATCGCGGGGTATCATAGGTACGAGTTCGACAACGAAAGAAAGGCAGACTAGAAGGGAAAGACCAAGACGGCGGGAAGGCTTTAGCCCATGTCCATGCCGTACTCGTCCTCTTCTTTCAAGCTCTGGTTGGACCAGTACTGTTGGTTTGATCCAGATCCACTGCCAGTGCTTTGCATGCCCGGGCTGAGACTCTGTGGCGAGATACCGTTGACAGGCTCGCCAGCAAGGTTCGTATGATGCGGCACCCGTAGACCGGAGCCTGGTCCTCTAGAATATCTAAAGGTACCAGTACCGTTCTTCTCAAGCGCTTCCATGATCTCAGTCTTCATTCGCTTCTCGTCCTCGGTTTGTTCCGTGGCCCACTCCTCGCCAGTGGCTTGTTGAAGGCGTGCAGCCAACTCGTCGCATTCTTGAATCTTCTTGTGCAACATCCACATCAGGTCACGGGTCCAGCTGACGGCACCGTTGAGGATGTCTCCTTTGTTGGGTCCCTTGTCTTTATCTTCGATCGGCAGGCCTTGTGTAATGTTACCGGCAGCCCGTCTCCCACTACCACCAGCCAATAGCGATGTTGCCTGGGGTGGCGACATACCACTGGTGCCCATCGTAGGTGACATTGGCCCATTGTTGTTGATGTGCTTGCGGATCTTTTCGTCTTCAAGGCGATGCTGGGGAACAAGACGGGACAAGTCGTGAATACGCTCATTGATGTTGTCTCTACGGCGGCGCTCAACCAGATTATGCGACTCGCGGCGACGACGCTTCTTCGCGTCTTGCGTCTGACCAATGTCGACCTTGGCAGGGAGTGAGCTGTGCTTGCCTGAATGCAGAACATCGGCAATCTGCTGGTGGTGCATCGTTGCAGTGTGAGGCGATGCAGGTGAGTCGATCCAGGAGTGTGGGCTGCCGGGCGTACCTTCCCATGGCATGCTTCCCGGGTTGGACATGGAAACGGTCGACTTGTGCCCACCGCGCGTATTGGTCATGATAGGCTGCGTGGTGAAGTTGCCAGAGTCTGGTGTCCCGATGTTAAGCGAAGTCAAAGCGGGAGTCTTTGGAGACATGGGCGTACGACTGTCTGAGGCATGCCTACTCATCGAGGCACGTGCTGGACGCATGGCATTCGACATGCTGCCCGGGAAGTTGATGCGTGATGGAGTGTGGTACTGGTTGAAATCAAAAGCACCCGGGTGAACAAAGGGGCTCTGGATGGGTAGATCGTCTGGTGTGTTCGAGTAGATCTGGTTGATGGTGGGATTGTTGGTGTGGCTGTGGTAATAGTCCTGGTGGTTGGTATTGCCCTGGCCAAAGCTGTTGTAGTTTTGTTGTTGGTCGTAGCCACCGCCCAGAGAGTCAGCAAGCTCGTCATCGGCGATACCTGCAGCGCCCTGGATGTAGCTGGTGGAGCCAAACTGGCCACCCATCATGCTCTGGCTCATGTTGAGCTCAGATGGATTGACATTGTCGTGGTTAGACCCGAACTGAGGGTTGGCGTATTGTTGATTCATGTCAAAGCCGTTGTGGCCAACGAACCGATTTGTGTTGAAGGACATGTCGTCCACCTCTTCTTTGATAAATGGTTGAGGTGATCCTGTACCAGTCATGTTGAAGATATCAGCGTCTAGCACGTCGTCAGAGGGCGAGTCCAATCCAAGGTCCAGCCTCGCGAGAGTCTTCTGGGGAGAGTAGGAAGATGGAGGAGTGAAAAAAGAGTCCGCTTGGGGGACAGTCAGTATGGTTCCGTAGTACATGCTGGAAATGACGATGGGGGAAGACGGTAATCGAGATGCGGTGAAGATGGAAGCATGGAATAGGAGAGGGTGATATAAGAGAGGCAGACGCACTGACGGGGTGTTCTCATGACAAGCGTAGGGTGGGCGATGTGACAAGAGGCGTACTTACTAGGCTTTGGCATACTAGAGGTTGCAGTGAACCCAGGAATGTGGAAGTGTGAGGCCGAGGGCCGATGCCGGTGCCGAACTTTGGGATCTGAAACGATCTGTCTTCGACCCAGCCAAATGACTAAGGAATGCACTCGTAGGCTTGCAGGATGATTGCAGCACGAGACGGTCTGTGTCCCTATAAGGGTCCGGGCAGACGCTTGCTATCAGATGTGCACAAGGACAGTGAAGCAAGCTAACGACTTCACTTGTGATGCCTGATGTGCCTAGCAATCCTTCTCTGTAGTTGAAAGCAGGTTAGTGATTGTCTGCAGATGAAATGTTAGGTCGGCTGCATGGCTAGCAGAAGGGGTCATTTCCGGAGAGGCTGCTCACCAGACACTGTTCTTTTCCGGGCGGTATTGCTCGCACAATGCTTTGGCTAGCTGGTGCCGCTGCCGTGACGAGACAAGATCCCAAGGGATGAGTATTGACAGAAGTAACAGGGAGGGGGGATGGGAGGGGGACGGAAGAGCAGCAGTCCGAATGCGGGACTCTTTGACTGCAAGCTGTGATGGGCGCTCGTGGCTGGGGCTCTGAATAGAAGCTGAGGGAGACGGGTCAGCGCACAGTCCACAGTAGCGAAGTGTTGAGCGGTTGTAGGGTGGGATGCATGAGTTGTGGCGCACAGGTGGTAACCAGCGAGGCGAGCGACAGCGGACGACAGCGGTGCTGCACCCCGGTGGTGTGGAGACGGTGGCACAGGGGGACAGAAGCAGCGAAACAGTCGCACCGAGCCCGCAGGATCGTTTTGGCGATTCTTTGCGGACCGGGCTGAAGCACTGGCGGTGGTGGTGGAGGTGGTGGAGGTGGAGGTTTAGAGGGAAGGGGCGCTCGGGCTTGACTCACCTCAGTTGTTGGTTCGGTGCAGTCGCGACCGGACCGGCACCTGCAGTGCGTGGAAGTGGTGCCGCGGGCGTCCGAGAATAGCAGCGGTGACGGTGGTAAGGGTGGTGGTAGCAGTCGCAGTCGCAGTCGCAGTCGCAGTACCTCGCAGTGCGGCTACCTGCTGCGGTTCAGAAGGTAGCAAACCCGTCGAGGCAGGGCGTGGTGGGGGGGCGGGCGGTCGGACAGGGAGGGCCCTTTTGAGGCGATGCTGAGGTGAGAGCGGGATGCGTCGCTCTGGTCGCGGGCGTGGCGAGGGTGCGGCGCAGAGGGTGAGGAGGGCAGGCTGGCGGGAGGGGTGCGCTCTGGGGGGCCCTTGTGCGACGTCGAGGGCCGGCTGGTGCTGGCAGTGGATGTGGGATGTGTATAGTGGTAGCAAATGGTCGGTGTATGGCGGGGAGGCTCCAGGGTGGGATGTCGGCGGTGCCAATGGCCGCAGAACAAGGGTCCGCCGGTGGCACTGACAGGACAGGACAGGATAGGACAGGACAGGGCAATACTGTGCGGTGGTGTTTGCAGCACGCACAGCACGAACACGCTCTCTCTGTCTCTCTCACACACACAGTCTCTCTCTCACAGTCAGGTCAGGTCAGGTCAGAGAGGGCGAGGGCGCGGGCGAGCGAGCGAGACGAGGGCTGCTCCCAGAGGCCAGAAGGCGGTCAGCGAGAGGGTGTCGCTAACTCGGACTTGCCAAGCGGGCGGCGGCGGCGGCGGCGAATCAGGCCGGGCGCTGGACGCGACCTAGGCGGACACCTGGGCAGTCGTTGCTCGCTGCAGTTCCAGCGAGTGCGCGACAACCGAGCAAAAGAAAACGCTCGCCTGGCGATGCCGTGCAGCAGTGCAGCAGTGCGAGTCTGCCGTGCTTGGTGCGGCGATGGCGGCAGCCGCTGTAAGACGAGATGGGCGTGACGTATGCGGGAGTACGAGACACAGAGGCAGGGTGAAGGAAGCCCGGCCCGCGCTGGTCCGCCGATTAGATGGCTGCGTGAGTCTGGAGACGGTGGAGACTGGACTGGAGACTGGACGGGAGATGGGACACTGGCAGATGGCAGATGGCAGACGCAGGGCGCGGCGGCGAAGATGCAAACAGGACGAGGGATTACTGGGCCGTGAGGGACGCGGCGCCGCAGCATAATATACATGTACGTTCGCAGCAAGACGCGGCTCTACACCTTGGTGCCCGCCTGCCCGCCCGCCGCATCCTCATGGTGTGGTGTGGCTCTGCGCTCGCACCTTTGGCTGCCCGCACCCTGGTCCTGCGGCCACCCCTCTTGGCCAGGGGGGTGGCCTCAACCTTGCCCAGGTGGAAGGCTCAGAGCATGCCCATGGCCCAGGTGGTCACTTGCAAATGGGCAAATGTGTCTCAGCTCCCCAGCATCCAGGTGCTGGTAGAGGGCGTGCAATGTGACTCACTAGCAGCAGCAGCAGCAGCAGAAGCTGGGGCGTCGTCCAGTCTTCGCGGGACGCTGCACTGCACCGCACTGCACTGCCTTGGCCGCCGTGGAGGCATCCGTGGATGCGGGCTGCCACTATCGAGGTGGGACTATTGAGGTGTAGAGGAGCAGGCTTTTGGTGATATCAATCGCTCCAGGCTCCATGCTGCCCACATGTGCTGCGGGAGGCGATCCAGCCGCTAGAGGGCGCCGGCCATGGTTCATGGCCCATGGCCCATGGCCCAGACATGTCCGACCTGGCCGGAGCTGGAGCTGGAGCTGGAGCTGGAGCTACACCTGTCCATGCATGCTAACTTGACCTCCTCCACCGCTGCATACCCACACCTCCACCAGGCCACCAGGCAGCCCAGGCTAGAGTATCCCATAGCCTACTCGACCCTACCCTGCCCTACCCTACCCACACTCGCACGCACACAGACACACACACACACACACACACTCACCCACACACGCACACTCACACTCTCTGGCCACCCCCGCCCGCCCAATCATCGCCGCCACGGGCCCCTTCCCCCGGCTCCATCGCGACTGCTCGTCCTGGCCCAGCGCGTCACCCGCCTCGCCCACCAGTCCCTCTACCTGAGACGCCTGTCTGACCCTCGTCATTGGACGTCGCCGCACACACTGCCCACGCACATCATCTGCACGAAATCCTCCGCGGTCCGCACTCGCAGCACTCGTCGTCGACCCTTCTTGCGCGCGCACACACGCGCAAGCCACACCTCAGCCCGCCGGCATCTCCCAGCCAGACCCACGTCTCGCCGTCGCTACCTAGCACCCCCCCAGGCCTGCCCAGCTTCTGGTGTTTGTGTCGCCTGCTGCGTCTCCCCAAAGCTTCTTTGGTACCCGAGTGCCCGCCAGGCTCGTTCCTACTAGTCTCCCTCGCCCTCTATCTCGACGCTGCTGCGCAAACAGGCTTCCGACACCTCTACACACAACGGGAGCGGCGCTAGCACCTCGTGGTTTCTTCCTACAACTTCCCCATCCACGCATCCGACATGGCTTCCGCCTCGTTCCGTGACTCCATGGGCTCGCTGGGGTGGAGTAGACGAGAAGCAGACGCCCCCGTGAACACTTCGTCGCCCTCCGTCCTAGGCAGGCTGCAGAACCTAAATCCTTTTGGTGCCGGTGGCTATGTCAGGCTCCCCATTACAGAGACGAACCCTGGTGCCCCGCTGCCTGCACCCACACGGAGAGAAGAGGAGGAGGGATGGTTTGCGCGTAAGTCTGCACTTCTCATACAGTGGCAAAAATGTTCATCAGCTTCCTTACGCGTCTCCGTTGCGTCTCTTGCGCCCAAGATCGCCCACGACATGGACTCTTTGGCATCATTACGAGCAGTGTGGGCCGCGTGATGTCATCAAGAGACAATGCAGCGAGCCTAGTTCCACCTGCACAGCCAAAGCTCTTTGCCTCTCTACGCGAACTTCAGGCATGGTAAACACGAAATTCGCATCTAGCGGGGTGGGGCTCTGGGCCATCCGAGACTTGCAACTGTCATCTGGTCCTACCCTTCTACACTCGGCTGCGCCACGGCAGCCGACGTGACTGAAGGGAGTTCCTGCGTTACTGCGCGGATGCAGGACACTTGCATATCCAGTTTGACCTTGAGACATACGAACTGTGCTGACCTCTACGCACAGTGAGTCGGTGGGACAGACTGCTAGTATTTGGTGGCCTCCTACTTGCAGCCTTGGCAATGTTTGCTACCAGCATTGGCATCATGTTCACCCCCATTTTCATCGTGAGGCCGCGCAAGTTTGCTATCTTGTGAGTCTGTCCTCTCGTTGCCTTCTTTCCAACTAGAAGAACCGTCCTGCAGGCAGCCCTTTTGAGTGGTCAGTCATACCAGGCAGATCATATACCACATATGTCCTCCGGGACGGCTATGCGAACTCATGCAGTCCTGCGACGTTTCGGCATCATCGACCGACTGCGACCTCTGGCGGTGACGAATAGAGTTCATGACCTCTCTAGCCACTGCAAGATCGCCAGTGGACCCTCTCCAGCGATCATGCGGCTTCAAGGTTCGGCGCGCTGCAGGGTGCAGAAGGGCCTCTACCTAGATTCGACTACGTTCTGCCAAGATTCATGCACATTGCCTGATCCATCTTAGCGCTAACCACCATGTCCGATTGCAGATGGTCTATGGGCAGTCTTCTCTTTCTCGGAGCTTGGGGTGTCTTGATGGGCCCCATTCAATACTGTAAGCAAGCCTCATTTCACACCACGCATACAACCCCTTCCAAGGTTACTGTTACTGATGTCCATTGCCACAGTTCAACACTTGATATCGGGTCCGAGGCTTCCGTTTACGGCTGCTTATTTTGGTAGCATTGCCATGACCCTGTACTTCTCTCTTGGAGTAAGTCGTCCACACCCTAGCACTCCAACAACCCTTACAACTACCCAACCTTGTCGCATCCACACAGAATCCCTGCTCTCCACCCCCACACCAACCCTTATCGTTTATCGTCTCACTAGTGTATCTTCACTGACGGCGTCCGCGTGACTAGCTCCACAGCACCATCCTTACCTTCATCGCAGCCGTTGCACAACTAGTCTGCTTGCTCTGGTACATCGTTTCCTACTTTCCCATGGGCTCCACAGGTTTGCGGTTTGCTGCGCGCTTTGGAGGAAACCGTGCCGCAGCGTGGATGAACAACTAGACCCTGTCTGCACGAGTGTGACAGATCTTGCAGGGTCGTCTGGAAGTATGCACTGCCGCACACAGTACATACGAAGTCGACGCGACGCGCGTCATACATAACAATGGCATCAACATATTGCCCTTCCAGCTTCGAGGCAAGCCGGTTCTTATTTCCTATCTACTAGGGGTCGAGAACGATCGCCCAGTCAATCACGTCGTCTCGTCACGCTCAGCTATCCTCCGCCACACTTCCCAGAACTGCCAGGCCTCACTTGCTGCATCCATGAAAGGGTCCTGCTCATTCGAACAGGTCATAATCACATGCCGACCCTTCGACACACCATACCCGTAAAGACCGTTCAGACGGTTATCTAGCGCGCCACACTTTCCGATTTTCTCACCTGCTTCGCCTTGCTAGTCTTTTGAAATTGAGGGTCTCGATGGCCCCTCAAAATTAGGTTTCTTTCACCGCTGCTCAAGCATCGCGTTCGGGACTTGAGTTGGGGGCCCTGCGATGGGCATGACGTAACCTATGGAAATGATACAGGTTTGTGATTCCAGACGCAAAAGTGCAACCAGTTTAAACATCGATACCGTGATATGGTATGTCTCAGATGTGTCTCTTGGCAACTCTCACGCACCTTGTCTCCAGCCAGCCTCGTGCTTGACGTATCTACAGGCAGTGGCCGCCCGAAAATCCACGGCTCAGCAAACCCTACCTACTATATGCAGTGGTGCAGCCTGCTTACACATCCCCAAACGAGTTGCGCAGCTCGATCTGTCTGTCTACTGGCTAGTGCCGTATGCATGACGGGTGCTGTGCATACGGCGCCTGTTCTACAGCGAGCGATCAGCGCAGGGGCGTTGAAACGCGGGCGCTGTCTGCGACCGACGATCAAGGCAGGGGCCCGCGGAGCACTCGCTGCGAACAGACGGGCATGTGTGATGGCAGCGGCAGTAGTGTACGATAGCACGAATCTACACGATTGGAAAACCCAAACTAAAAAGATGATGACATGTGTAGATTACAGTGGTCTACAACAATGTGTGCGCGGGGATAGCTAGTGTACCGTTGTTCTTCAAGTATGGCGGCTACTGAGAGAAGGGTTGGAAGTAATGGCGCAACGCGCGCGTAGTGGGGGTTTTTCTAGATGAAGACGTATAAACCCGTAAAGTTTTAGAGTATCTACACACCGCTTTTCCACGAGTCATTGTAAACAAGACTACCATACTATCCATTATCGTGTTTCCAGAATTGTATGTCCATCACGACGCCAAGCCAAACCCCCCCCCCCCCTCTCCAAAACCGACCTCGTGATAAACACCACCACCACCACCACGATCCATCAACTTACCTCTAGAACACACCCAGGAAAAGCCCACCCCCAGCGATGGTCTAGAAGACATGTAACCCCTCCAGATCACCCATCATGACCACGATCACATTTGCATATCTCTGTGGGGGGTTTTTTGGAATCGAGAAGTTGGATGGGTATGATAGTCTGGTGTAGGGGGGGGTGGAGGGTAACCTGTCAGATGATCTACGCGCCCTTTTGCATGCATGGCGACATGGGTGAGGTGAGGTGAGGTGAGGCGAACCCCCACTACACCACTCCACCGTTTTATTTTTGATTTCGCTTTCGTTTCGTTCTGGGGTTGACTTTGTACTGTGTTGGCTGGGCCTGGGTTGGGCACGGGACAGGCCCTCGTATTACAGCCTGAGACGAACGAGAGCTGGTGTATGGTGTGGTAACACTTGATTATTTGTCTTGTATTCTTGTGTCGTGTGCGAGATGAGTATTCCTATCATATCATACCTACATGTAGATGCGAGAATCCCGCCACTATGATTAGGTATGGTATCTTCCACTATACGCTTAACTCCATGTTCCCTTGCACATACAAACAAACAAACAAACAAACAAGCACACAACGTGATTAAATAAGCAAGAACGATATGTAGACCTCTGTAATCTGTAAAAGATTACATTACATGGATTCCCAAAACATACACACTACTTTTTCCCTTTTCCCTTTTCCCCGCCCCCGATCCCGCCCCTTTCCCCTCTTCACCTCCGACTCCATCCGATATGCTAAACGGGCTTCTTATTGGACAGCCCCGCATCTTTGCGTTGCCGCGAGGCGCTAGGGAGAGCGAGGAGAGCTGACGAGTGTAAACGTGGGTGTGAACGTGGTTGTGCTGTGGATTTGGGGGTTTTTTGCGGGGGGTTAGTGAGAATAGGAGTTTGATGTTGGTCAAGTTGGTAGTGAGTTGGGTTGGGGGAGTGCGTGTGTGTGGATGGGTTGCGAGGTAGGCGAGGCGGTCAAACAAGAGGGTGATGACGTATCCTAGTCACGTAGTGTATAGTAGGTATCTTGAGTGTGAGTGTAAGAGGGAGAGGTCTAGACTTCAGAGTCTAGAACGCAAACACCTGTGATGTTTACTTTGTATGAGGATGGTGTGAGGGTGCGCAAGGGGCGTTAATGGGCGGGAAGCGCGCGTGTGAGTTTTGGTATACACGGTGGTGTCATATATAGTACCTAGGGTATACATGGGTTCACCTTTTGAAATAGGTGCTGTGCGTAGTTCGGAAACGGAACTGGGCAAGACGCGTGGTATGGTGGAGTTTGGGGGATGTGAGTGTAAGTGTTTGAGCTTCAGTTTAGGATTCAGATGATGACGACATGATGGGAGTTTGCTCACCACCATTACGGTTTACCTCTTGGAAATAGATAGGGCTAGTGCAATAAGGATATGATTTGTATCACGATTGTTCAAGCCGAGAGGAGAGAAAGTTGCACTTGCGAATGACTCGGTTTGAGTTGCTCGCATGGGATAGGGAAACTAACCAGACGGAATAGAGTACTGTGCCTTGGTACCTCGGACGTCGAAACTTGATTGTCTTCAAGCTGCAGTCGGCGATCTGCATGTGGTGCGGGCGGGTGGTGTAAATCTCGGGTCATGCCTCCGAATTCGGGCCTTTTCATCACGCAGGGCACCACTCCAATGGCATTGTAATGGTGAATCCCTCCATGAGTCGTAACAACGATCAGATGAACCACTGGGGAGTGGCGAATCTTGCGACTACGAACCGCGTAATGATGGTTCGCAATGCGCATGTCCACACGACCCGATATAGGGTTCACGCAAGACACATTGACATCGTTCGTACCAGACTACTGGATTGTGCATTGCGTGTTGCGCCTGGGGTGACCCGTAGGGATTACGAGTACGATGGCGTTCATGTGTGCTGTACATGCGAAGAAGGAAGTATCGGAAGTCGCATGTCATGACCCCAGGAGCAAAAAAGCAAAAAGGGTTGCATGTACGCCTCTCAATACTCGTGGCAACCCACTTTTTTTCGTTTTGGAGGGGCGTGGCGGTTGGGCTGAGTTCGGGGTGGCTATGTTTAGCTGTTCGCCATACTGTACAGTATGGCATGGCTGTGTTATGCGGACTAACCTCGTTCCCAGGGCCTGGTTTGAATGTTTTGCTCGGAAGACAGTATGAATTTTCCAATATACTGTGCATCTTACCGGTTCTAGAAACGACTCACGCTACGTATATTGATTGCATCGCATTGCCTCTCACATGGCATGGTGCACCCCGCACCTGTTCCATGCGCAAAACAGAACAACTTATTATGCGAGATGCAAGATGAGATGAGATGTGTGCAACACGCACATCGCACATTGCCTGTTGCAACCGCTCACCTCATTGCTGACGGTTGATGGATTAGCCAGAGGTTATGCCGCACGTAGGCGAGAGCCGGGGAAGCGAGGGTGGCACAGTGCGTGAGACAGTAATTTGTAGGGCTGAAGGATGACATTGTCGCGTGGCGTCCGGTCGATCGGTGTGAAGTGCATGGGGGTTTATGGGAGAGGATGGGAGTAAGGGATGGTGAGGTGAGGTCTGATCGGTGGTGGTTTGTTGATTGGATGTTGAACCGGGGGTCGGAGAAACTGTCTGAGAAACTGTCTGAGGATGGCACGTTTCTCTGTGTGCGATGGTATCCACGACTCTGTCGTAGGTGAGTCTCATATGTGGCTGTGCAGACTGTGTGAGCCGGAGCCAGATCTAAACTGTATCGTGAATGTTGGATCCTCAGACGCTGCTTCTCGAGATGTGGATTCGGGGCGATGATGAGGTGTCACCTCCACACACTTATAATCACCACTACTAATCACCACCGACGTCGTCACGTCGATATCATGCGATGCTGACTACCAACTTATAAAGCCACCTCACAAGCATCGTCACGTCGCCGTTGTTGACACAAGTAGCGGGTCGGCGACGCTCAAAGTCCGCTCTTGCCCGCTACCCCTCCCCAAACACCATCGGCAGTTGCAGGCTCGTCACTTTACAGCCCTGCTAAAACGCGAGCGCGACGCATACCGCCGAGCAGCCCGATCGGTCTCATATTCGATTGGACAATGCTGGGCCAAGCTCCAAGGGGGGGGGACTTTTGAAGCTGTTAGAGGGCCGTGGAAGAGGAGAGGCTACGTGCGTGTGGGGTCGTGGCCTGTGGGGTCGCGTTGGAGAAGATGCTGTTCTTCTTGAACACGCATTCTCGTCGTAATCTCTCAGACACATGCATTTCTACTTTCTAGCATAAGCACCAATACTACAGGTCAAACAGACTATACAATTAGTCCTATTGCATTGTCAAACATCGGTCAAAGACCAAAGCAACGCGAGTCAGCATGCCTACCCAGCTCGACGACCCCAAAGAGTACCAGAAGATCTTCCATTGGGCGGAGACGCAGAAAGATGGCTCAATCCCATCATTTGGCACGAGGAAGAATGATCCATATGAGGTGAGCAGACATGGTTTTCGGCTCCAGCAAGGCCACCCACTGACGCTTTCCACCATCTCACAGTACCAATCTGGTTTTGGAAACAGTTTCGAGTCGGAGGCAGTGCCAGGTGAGATGATCTTCATATCCAAATCCTGGAACTCGGACTGACTGATGCATGCTAGGTACTATCCCAAAGGGTCAAAACAATCCTCGATGCGTGAGATGGGGACTGTATGCGGAGCAGATGACCGCTTCTGCCTTCGTTGCGCCGAGACACCAAAACAAGAAGGTCAGAGACGATGGGACTAGGATGGATAACTTTATGCTGACGTACATTTCAGGCGTGGCTGTACAGGGCAAGACCTGCCGTTGCGCATCAAGGATTTGTAAGTGTCGCATATCTCCGATCATCGATGTCTCTATTATCAATATCTTCGAAGGCAGCCACGGTGTAGCTTTGACCATGTCTTGATCATATGCTGCTGTGTCAGTGGTTGAGCAGATCAAGTGCTGACAAACTTCCACAGACCGACCTCCCAGATAACGAGGACACAGAGTCAAACTTCCTTCCAGTGAACAAACGCGTCCATGTGTCTCCCACACAGCTCGCCTGGCTTCCATTCGAAATCCCCAAGAATGGCGACATCGACTTCATCTCGGGGCTCAAGACCATTGCAGGCTCAGGGGATCCAACTCTACGTGAAGGTCTTGCAGTGCACACCTACCTAGCAAACGCGAGCATGAACCGCAGAGCTGCCGTGAACTCAGATGGTGACTTCCTGATCGTGCCTCAAGAAGGGGCCCTAGACATCTTGACTGAGTTTGGACCGCTATACGTCCAACCCGGTGAAATTTGCGTTATTCAAAGAGGACAGCGATTCAGGGTCAAGGTTGAAGGCCCGACCAGAGGCTACATTTTGGGTGCGTCTAAACCATCTACTGGAGACACGCAATATGCTCACACTTTGCAGAAATCTGGGGCGCAAACTTTCAGCTCCCTGAATTGGGGCCGCTTGGAGCCAATGGCCTGGCCAATGCTCGAGACTTCCTTCACCCCATTGCAAAGTACGAGATCGAGCACGAGCCATGGGAGATTGTCTACAAGCTTGGGGGCAAGTTCTTCAAGAGCAACCAAGAGCATTCACCATTCGATGTTGTGGCATGGCACGGAAACTATGTGCCTTACAAGTACGATTTGACCAAATTCGTCAACGTGGGCTCAATCTCTGTGGACCACATTGATCCGTCCATCTTCTGTGTCTTGACTGCGCCTTCGCGAGACCCAGCAGCGCCATTGGCGGACTTTTTGATCTTCAGTCCTAGGTGGGATGTTGCTTCTCACAGTGAGTGCTTTTTGATTCATGGAGATAGGAGGGACATGCTGACGCTACGACAGCCTACCGCCCCCCATACTACCACCGCAATGGCGCGTCAGAGCTCATGGGCCTCATCTACGGCGAGTACGCAGGACGCTCAGATGAGTTCCAGCCCGGTGGTATCAGCTTTGAGTGTGGCTTTGTACCACACGGTGTTGCGTATGAAGAGGTAAGCTCGCTCGATGCTCACAGCTTAGAGTCATGTTCTGATGATGGTCTTGTCTAGTTTAAAGCAGCAAGTGCTCAGCCACCACCAGAGATGCAAATCTCCAAGGGCGCCATTGCATTCATGATGGAGAGTGCGAGGATGTTTACCATTACCGACTGGGCGTGGAATAGCGATAAGAAGCATGAGCATGATCCAAAGATGTGGTAAGTACAAGTACATGGAGGACGATTGGGAGAATGTGGTAACAGGGCAGGAGAAATGGGCTAACGTGACTTTAGGGACAATTTGGTCGACAACTTCTCGACACACAAGGACGAGGTTGAGAAGGTTTTGGCTGAGGGCGTGAAGGTTTTGGCTGAGGGCGTGAAGAAGCTATGATCGAGTCATCGTGGCAGTGCAAGAGTTTAGAACCCGATTTCGGTCGCGAACTAGTCAATCTGCGATGTTCGGATATTTATGCGCAGGCAGAATGTATAGAGGCATGTTCAATGGATATAGACCTACTTTGAGATTGGGTCATGTTGTGAAGATGAGTGTTTGGCTGCAGCCCCACTAACGAACAACCCCGCGGACATGGGCCTTGCAGGGGGGCTGTGATCTCATGGGCGGCCCAAACGCGAACTGCTCAGAATGCAATGACTCCAAACTGCCCTCAACACGGCTGCGCCCTTTTTCTTGTCTATTGTATTGTGGGCTGACTGGAACACGTAAGTAGTTGCCCTTGCATCTCTGCGCCCTCACTACTGCGCCTTCTCACTCTGCCTCGCGCAGTGGCTGCCTGAATGCCCGTGTTTGTGAAATATTTCTCCCCGCTCTTGCACCTGCGCAAATCAGCGGCCACAACCTTGTGCTCACCTTCACTGTTTCGACAGCCAACACCGCGAGTCTCACGTCTAGTTTGGCTCTCACTTCTTTTCCAACGCTCTCCCTTCTCCTCCACCGCAACCATGGCGCACCGCGACACGGTGCCGTACGCGCCTCAGAACCCCCAAGAGATTACCGAGCTCGTCCACTCGCTCGAGGCGCACAAGGGCAAAACCGCCCAGGGAAGCTATTCGGTCAAGAAGCACACATTCGAGCTGCCCAATGGCCGCAAAGTCGACTCGTGGAAGATGAACGAGTGGGACTACAAAAAGGCCAATCTGCCCACCTACGCGCGAGGTCTCTTCACATACACAACCCTGGACGGCAAGCAGGAAATCGCTGTACGAGGATACGACAAATTCTTCAACCATGGCGAGGTCAGGAAGACGGAGTGGAAGAATGTGGAACGCAACACGAGGGGTCCATATGAGTTGAGTGTCAAAGAGAATGGGTGCATCATTTTCATTTCTGGACTTGACGATGGCACACTGCTAGTCTGCAGTAAACACTCCACAGGTGCGCGAGGCGACGTCGCGCTCAGCCATGCTTGTGCAGGCGAGAAGTGGGTGGAGCGACACATCAAGACGGTTGGTCGGACAAAGGAGGATCTGGCGCGGACACTGCGGTCCATGAACGCGACCCTGGTTGCAGAGCTGTGCGACGATGAATTCGAAGAGCATGTGCTGGCATATACCCCTGAGCAGGCCGGCCTCTACGTTCACGGGATCAACCTCAACCTCCCAGAGTTCGCGACCTATCCTGGTCACCTCGTCGACAAGTTTGCAGACGAGTGGGGCATGAAGAAGGTTGTGTACGTCATGGAGGATGACATACACGAAGTCAAGACCTTCCTGGACAAAGTGGCAGAGACGGGCAACTACGATGGACGTGACACAGAAGGCTTCGTCATCCGATGTCAGGCACGCGAGAGCGAGGATGGACCCTTCGTCGATTGGTTCTTCAAGTACAAGTTCGAGGAGCCATATCTAATGTATCGTCAGTGGCGTGAGTGCACCAAAGCCCTGATTTCAGGCAAGCCACCTCGATACAAGAAGCACGAAGCCATCACGAAGGAATATCTCGTCTTTGCCAGACAGAAGTTTGCACAAAATCCTGGACTTGCAAAAGAGTACAACGCGAACCATGGTATCATAAAACTGCGCGAAGAGTTCTTAGCACATCGTGGAACGACTGGTGCAGACATTATCCGACAGGAAATCGAGAGGGGACCTTTAGAGAGCAAGCAGGCACGCAACAATATCGTCCTCGTCCCTATTGCAACTATTGGCTGTGGTAAGACAACTCTGGCACTTGCGTTGATGAAGTTGTTTGGGTGGGGCCATTACCAGAACGACAATGTCAAGGCAAAGAAGGGACGTGGACAGATCTTCGCCGATACCATTTCTTCATTACTCGTCACAAACCCCGTCGTCATCGCAGACCGCAATAACCACCAGAAGCGCGAGCGTGATCAGATTATGACCGACATCTCAAAAAACGTACCTGATGCCCGTTACGTCGCCTTGCATTATGTTCACGACCGATCAAATTATGATAATATCCGCGATGCTACACGGAAGCGCGTGCTTGATCGCGGTGATAATCACCAGACCATCCAGGCGGGCTCAAAAGGTCCGAATGAGATCATCGAGATCATGGAAGGATTCATGCACCGCTTCCAGCCTGTGGACCCCTCTGATGCTCCAGATGACCTCTTCGACCTAGTCATCAACCTCGACCCTACCCTCGACTCGCGTGACAACCTTGAGACGATAATTAGTCAGATGTTTGAGAAATACCCCGCGCTTTTCGAGGGCAAGGACATGCCTACCAACACCGACATGGACGCTGCCATTGAATGGGCCATGAATGACTACAAGCCTGACTTCAAGATGGATCTATCTAAGAACTTCAACAACGGAAAAGGCGCGAATCTAAACGATAGACAGATCAAACAGAACATGCAGCGCAACAACGGCCAGAACGGCAACGCTTCAGGGAGCAAGTCCCAGGAAGCGAAGCCAAAGAAGGCGCCACGGATGGAGTACTTCTCCGTGCGTCTCAACACTACACGCATAAGTTCCATACTCGACGCCCTATTCGCAGACAAAGATGCTGCAACGGCGAAACTGTACAATCACCTCAAGCAATGCCGTCGCATTCAGAACGAATTCCACGTCACACTCATCCACCGCGCTTCAGCGACACAGCACCCGACCTACTGGGACAAACTCACCAGATTGCACGCCGCGCAGACTGCCACCGCTGTTAGTGGGTCCGGGGAGCCTGAGCTCGGGAAATGCGAGGTCCAGCTTGAACGTGTGGTTTGGGACGATCGCATCATGTGTTTTGTTGTGAGGCTGAATGGGTCCAGCACCATTCAGACGGACGGTGAAAACGGGACGGCGACGGAGGAGTTGGTCTTTACGACGTCGAATGATGTTGCACATGTTACGATTGGTACGGCGAGTGCACAAATCAAGCCGTTTGAGAGCAATGCGCTGTTGCAGCGGTGGATCAACGAGGGATCTGGAGGTGAGACAGGGATTGGAGAGTTGAGTGTCAAGGGCAGTGTTGTGCTGGAGGGGAGTGTAAGGGGGGTTTTGGGACGGTTGTAGAATGGCCGTTGATGTTGGTAAGAGGAGCCGTGGAGCATTAGCTGATTTTAAAATGCATGTCAGGCGTTTGAACGGAGAACCGGAAAAGACAGCACAGATTCGTGCAATGATGATACGACACCCACCTCTCAAAAAGACAGTTTTATAAACAATAGATGACTACATGATGAGCAAAAACAACAAGAATAACACAATATAACAAACACTCATGTACATAGTCGTACCCAAATTGCAACGCACACCCACACCATCACAGCCCAACCAAACCACTCACTCCCTCACCACATCACGCCCACTAACCGCTCCATGCCTAAACACTCTCATAAGATCCCCTTCAACCAAGTGAGCCTCCACCACCATCCTCCACAGCACCTCCCTCTCCTGTTCCTCCTTTTCCGCCCTCGCTCGTCGCGCACTGCGTGTATACCGCCTTGGATCCAATGCACGCACCAACCCACGAATTCCAGCCGCAATGTCTGACAGCGTGGATTGTTGAGGGGTAGAAGGGGTAGAGGAGACAGAGGAAGAGGAAGCATGATCCATGATGGAAGCTGTTGTGCGTTGTAGGATTGTGTTTAGTTTTGAGGACTTCTTATTGATGTCGTTGTCGTTGTCGTTGTTATTGGTGTGATCTTGAGTTTCGACCTTGGAGTCGAGGAGGTTAGAGGCGGGATCGTGTTTGAAGAGGAGGGTGCGCATGAGATTGTCTTTGTATGATTTGAGGGGTGAATTGGTGGAAGGGGGTGGTGCCGTGGGTAAAGATTTCCGTTTTTTATCCTGTGGTGTGTCTGCAGTGATTATTTGTTGCTTGAAAAGACGGCCTCGAATGTATGGAGCTAGATGTTTTTCCATTTGGTACATTTCGTATTTCTTCGTTGATGCTTGGATAAGGTCTTGCAGTTCCTTTTGCTTTTGCTTTTGCTCTCGTTCTTCTGCCTTCTTCTCCATCTCTTTGGCAAGGTTATTCATAGTTTCCAAGTCATGCTTGAAGATTTGGCCTCGCAGGATAGTCTCCAGATACTCGTCGAGTTTGTCAAGGTTCTCGTCTAATACCTTAATAGACTCTTCTTCTCTTTCATCATCGGAGTCTTCCTCCATCTCTCCCTCATTATCCGCCATATACCCCTCCTCCTTCTTCTTCTTCTCCTTCTCAAGCGCACTTTCCACTTTCTCAAACACTCTTACAACGCCTTGCATGTTAACCCCACCTTGTGGCGCATACTTTTCTTTCATTTCCTGCATCAGCCTTTTCATGTCCTTTTCTATCTGGTTATCATTATTCTTTACTTGCTGGGGGGCACCGGCACCATCGTTGTTGTTCTTGTTGTTGTTTCCAGAAACAACGCCTTTAAGACCGGATTGTGCAAGCACATCGGCGCATTGGGGGCGGTAGACGTCGACGTTGGAGGGGTCGAGGCAGTGGGGTGAAGGGTGGAAGTGTTTGCCTGTGGTGAGTGTGAGTACATAGGTATTGATGGGAATACAGAGTAAGAGCGCGGTGGCTGTATGTTCTGATATATATGCGAGGAGAACAAAAGTATAATCTAAAAGTGACACGATGAGAAATGATGTAAATGATGAGACAACGTACAGATTTCCATCGCACACTCGCCTTCAAGGTCGAGCATGCTAAAGGCCGTGGCGATGAGGGCATCGAGGTCCAAGGCTGTTTCTGCATCCAGGGAGGACTGCACTGCTGCGTTTGCAAACGCGAAGAAGATTGTTAGGAGCATAGTGAAATCCATTTTGTCGTTGTATTTCATTTTATTAGACGGGTGTGGAGAATACAATTCGAAACTGGGAGATAAGAGGTTTGGTATAGACCCGGGGAGGATATTAGTATACTATAGTCGGTAGATGTCTACTAGATTAGGCGTGAGTGTGTTTTAAAGGTTATAGTAAGGATGTAGTTGAGGTGCAACGAAGGCGTTGTTGAGATGTGATGAAGGTAAGGCGTAGCCTGAATTAAATGAGACGAGCAAAATGTGTTGTTGTTTTTGTTGTTACTAGGTCACAGGCTCTGACGTGTGCTGAAGTATAGTTAAGATGAGGTAAAGGTGAGGTAGAGTTGTAGCAAGGACTGTAGGATGGTGTAAGTTGGGATGTGAGATCTAGAGAGACAATTCCGAAGATTTTATATATAGTTGAAAGTACACTTATGCATGCCCTAGTTCCTCACTTGCATACTCAATACCTTTCAACCATGGTTCTCTACACCTCCTGAAACCAC
This sequence comes from Plenodomus tracheiphilus IPT5, assembly GCA_010093695.1. NCBI lineage: Eukaryota > Fungi > Ascomycota > Dothideomycetes > Pleosporales > Leptosphaeriaceae > Plenodomus > Plenodomus tracheiphilus. Next base: position 44,447 of record MU006289.1, on the reverse strand, counting down.
CAAACCACCTCCACCACCACCAAATCCACACCTCAATAGACCGCAGGAAACACGCCCGTCCTTCCCCCATCAGTCAACTGCATAGTCCCATTTACATACGCCCCGCCCTTGCCCACCAAAAACAGTGTCAATCCCGCAATATCATTCAACCCGCCCATCCTCCCCTGTGGAACTTGATTTGTCCCATACTCCATAGAAACACCCGCCGTCATCTCACTGGGATACGGCCCGGGACACACAATATTGCTTCGCACACCCCATTCTGCAAGGAATGTCGCCATCATCTTGCCCATGTGTGCGGCGGCACTTTTACTCGCGTTGTAGGCTAGTCCCGCAGACACCCAGCGCATGTGTGATGCTACGCTGGCCACGGTGATGATGTGTGCGAGACGGTCGTCGTCGTCTTCGACATCAATGCCTCTGAGCTTCGATGTATCGCGCTTGCGTGAGTTGCCTGTCCCAGTGACTTTACCAGCGGCCCAGCCGCGCCGCGTGTTGGCGGCTTCAAGGAGTGGGAGAAAGATGGCGGATACGCCGATGACGGCTTGCGTGTTGATTTGCATGGTTGAGTCCCAGCCGTCCCAACCTGAGACCATGGCGTCGCGCACTTGGTGTATGGATTCTGCAGTGTGCAATGCAGTACCGTTTTTGGGCCCAATAACGCCGGCGTTGTTGATCAGGACGTCCACATAACCGACTTCCTTTTCCACTTGTGCGGCGGCCGCCTTGACGGAGTCCAGGTCGCTTACGTCGCATGCTATGGCAGCGAGGACGCCCCCGGGTGGGACCGGGGCGGATGGTGAGGATTCGAGCGCTCTGATGGCGTTCTGCAGGGCGTTTAGTCTGCGGCCGAGGATGTAGACTTTGGAAGCGCCATTCTGGTAGAGTGCTGATGCGATTGCATGACCAAGACCTGCGGTGTGTGAGCGCTGGTTACGAAGTATTGGTTGTTGAGTTTCATGGAGTCATGGCGGGGCGTGGTGGGGTAGCTCCGAGCTCGAGCGACGTACCACTGCCGCCTCCAGTAATGACTACCACCAGTCCTTTGGCGGAGAAGAGCTGCGTTGGGTTGATTCGCGCGGTGACATCCATTGTGTGTATGTATCAAAGAATTCTGTAGGTCGGCAAGGTGGAAGGGGACTATCTCGTCCAGTGTCAGTCGACCTCGGCGTGTTTGTCATCCAATGGACTCGACATTAGGTTGCGTCACTGACGGGAGGTAAGCCGCGGGATGCAAGTAGCAATCCGCCAATAGTGTATTAATGAACTCCCGTGTACGAAGGGTATCATGCCCAATAGACCAAACGAGCCCGCACCAAACGCCATGCCATGCCTTTTTTTCCTCTTGAACTTGTGTGCATCTCGCTCAGCTGTTCGCTCCAATGATCTTCAGTCCCTGATTGTCCGCCGAGTACGCCAGTATGTACCGACACGGGTGCCATGCAACGTGTGCCGCAGGCGTGGGCACGTCGATGGTGTGCACAATTTCCCCGGTCTCGACATGCGCAATCCGTATCTTCTTGTCTTCCTTGTCGTCGGAGCCTGCTGTGATGTAACTTCCATCAAAGGAGAAGTCGACGGTCTTGACGAGGCCTCCTGTAAGCTCCAGCGTCCGTACGCATATCCACTCTTGTGTATCCCACAATGACACCAACGCATCACCTCCACCTGCTGCCAGGTATTCTCCGCTCGGCGACATGGACACTGCGTAGCATGCAGAAGTGTGCGCGTTCAAGGTGAGAGTGTTCGCAAAGGACGGGTAGCGCAGGATCTTGACCGAGCCGTCGCCACCAGTCATGTAGAGGTGATTGCCTGACCAGTCGAAGACGCATTGGTTCGTCTGCAGCGGCTGGCGTTGTTCAGCTACGACACTCAACGCCGTGCGGTCAATGGTGACTAGAACATTATCCTGCACCGTCAGCATCCTGTCGCTGCGCTGTGTAGAATACAACATACCTTCCTCCCCGCCACAATCTCCCCGCCATCCGGCGTCCAAGCCAATGTGAACGGCTGCTCCCCAACCTTGACTTCCCCTACACTCGCCTTCGACCTGATGTCCCAAAACCTGACCATCCCATCCGTACTGCAGCTCGCAAGCTCGTTCTCATTGATTGGGTGAAACGCGACGCGTTCAAGTGCGGTCGAGACAGTCGCGCCCGGCGTGCGCAGCTCCGTCGAGTTCTTGACATTGGTCTTCTCTGGATTCCATATCCGCAGCGTCTTGTCTGCAGCGCCTGTTGCGATGAATGTGCCAGACGCGTTCCAGGAGATACTGCGGATGTAGTGGTGTGACGACACTGCACCGGGGCGCACGCTGTCCTGGTATACAGACGTCTTGAGCTTGGAGAATGAAGGCGCAAAGGCGGATTTGCCTAGCGGGCGGGCGCGTGTGGGTGGTGCCATGTCGAACCAGAGATTGAAAAGCGACCAGCGGGTGAGATGTAGTGGTGTTGTGGGGTTGCTTTTCGTCTTGTATATACTTACCTAGGTAGCTTGTGAGCTTCGGGATTCTTTTGGAGCTGTCGGCTGCCAAGAAACAGGGTCCAGCCAGCTGCCTGTCCCAAGTGGACGCCTTTGGAGACTTAACACAGCATGGCAGTCTCTTTCGACACCTTCAATATCTAGGTGACTTTCCAATATCCGCTTGTAACTTCTCATTTATCCAATAGGGGCTGCCGTGGTCCAACCGCATGCCTAGCTCCTTCACTCACGCGCAAGCCCACAGTCGGCCCTACTCCTAACCTCACAGTTTACCCATCGCCTCAGCCAAGCATAGGTATATACGCTCACATGAGATCAGAGACCGTACAGGAGATCACATCAAATTCCACAGTAGATGCTTTCATCTGAGTTCATTCCAAACTCCACCCTATCCCAACCCAATCTACTGCTTCTTACTCTCAGCCCCCTCCTTCTGCATCCCCTCACACCCCACCAGATTTCCCGCCTTCTCCTCAATCCCGCCCATGCCCTGGGTTGTTGCATCTCTATTCGCTGATGCGGCCTTCATGTCGCCAATCGCATGTTCCTTGTCTTGCACGCCCGACGACTTCCAGGCTTCGTTGCCAGTGACGTTGCCGATTGTTTCCTGGGGGTTGGGTTAGACAAGGTTTCCATGCTGGCAGGAGGGAAAGGATTTGGTGAGGGAAGACAGATGAGGGGTGAGGAAGGGTGGACATACTTCTGCTGCGCCTTTGACATATTGCGCGTGGCTAGCTACGAGGCCGGGTTGGTTTTGGCTGGGTGTAGACATGTTGGAGGTTGTGGATGTGTGTTTGTTCAGGAATGTTTGGTCGTATGTGCGATTGGTTGCGGGCTGAATCTTCGTGTGTGAGTTGGAGTTGAGTGTACCGCCACTGGGTGTTGGCTGACTATAGCTGTAAGTGGTTATGAGTTCGTGACGTCACTCACTCTAACGCGTTCACGCGATGTCATCCGTAGGACTTATCGCCAATCAGAGGCTTTCTCTGCCACTAACCTTCAAGATACTTTAGTACTTTGTCCATATTCAACCTACACATCTTTCGCAAATTGTCCAGAGTCACTGCCCATTTGTTTGACGTTTGGTGTTTCATGGCGATAGAGTATATCGCACTTCAAGCTCCTGTGGTGGAAGTATGCTATATCTTTAGTGAGAGATGGTGTTACTTGCTTTCACAATGCGAAATACAAACTTGTGTTAATCTCGAGATCGCGTTTGTGTCAAGTGATTCGCACAGTTTCATACTCCACTCCATCGAGCCACCCATGAATATCTTCAAATATCCAATACCCTACTCGCTTGTAAGAACCCGTGTCCGAAGACTCATTACCACAAAGCACCAAGCATCGACATATCCGAGCATTTGTATTTGGTCGCTGTTCTGTTTCTAGAAACAGAACCGACACGTATCCGCTCCCCCTAGAGAGTCCCACCTGGGTTTTCGTGGCTTGACCCACAGAGGCAGTCTGCTTTTGTTCGCTCAAGGGATTATCGATATTGTCTGGATAGTATCTGATCGGGTCCCAAGTCTCGGAGTGGATGAGGGTTGTGGAGTTTTCGCTTTGGTAGTTACGATTGAAAAAATTGTAATACTGTCTTGTCTGCCCGTTGTTTGCCCGTACAACTTCATAATCGACTTGTAGCTGCAGCAGAGGTGCACACACCTCTAACCAACCTCCCCTCTTAAATTCACCATGTGGATCGAGCCCAAGTAATTCGCATCGACATTCTTGAATAGTAGCGAGAGTCCTGACACACGGGTGTGGGATAGGATGCAGAAGTTGAGGATAGGATACTGGCCCCAGGACACATGCCCACGACCAACTTGGCGCGGAAAGCACCATCTGGTAGTCTGCAAGCAATTCCGCCCCTTGATCACGATACCATTGCAGTCCCCTTATGATATCACCCAACCACAGTCCAGCAGCATATGCCTCCTCGGGAAACCGCCTTGCAACCATCGTTGCGATCCCAGAAAGCGCCGGTAGTCTGTTGCGTGCATTCATAACATGGAGCCGTGAGTACGACTGAACCAACTTTTGCCTCCACAGTGCGTACACCTCCTGCAAACCTTGTTCTAGAAACATGTTCTTGTACATATCCTTGTACACATCGTCGTAAGGATGCGCGTCCTCGGTATAGTGTCCACATTCGCAGATCTTGCTGGTCCGACAATGCCACTCGAGTTCATACCGCTTGAATTTGATCATGCGTGGCGACATGAAGCGTTCCTGGAATGTCCACGCGCGATCATAGAGGGGCTCGCGGGGGCCAGAGTGCGGATTGCGTCTACACATCATTGTTTCTATGCTATCTGAAGTATGCGTGGTGGGTAGATACTCGCGAGGATTCAGAAATCCCTGAGCATCACTTGATGAACCCACCGCCACAATCGTCAGATTCGAGTTGTGATATACATCCCACATCTTGGATGATTCGCGGGCCCAATCTACGGCGCTGTCTTGTATGATCCATAGACTGTCGATCCAGAGATTGTCAGCGCCGAGATTCCGGGCGATAAAGATAGCGTGTTGCAGTGACTTCTGTAGTGCGGTAATGTTAATGCTAGTCAATAGAAGTGGCAGGTTTTGTTGTGTCAACATTACACCTCTTTCGGAACCCCAGCAGTGGCTCAGGGCCATGTAACTGCCTTTCTCACCATTTGTCTCCCGGATGCGCAGTTTGGGACTGGTGAGGTCGATGACCCGGCTTGGAAGTGTGGTTTGAATATCTAGCTGGCACTGATCATGGTTGTGAACGCAATTACGTAGCCAATGCCTGACTAAGGTGAGAGCGCTATCAGAGCTGGGGTCAATGATGATGGACTCAAGAAATTCGTTCGGACACAACGTAGTCGACGATTGTTCTGATGAAGTCAGTGTGCAAGAACCACACGTTACCGTAACGCTGCCACTGCATCCTATGGTGTTTTGCCAAGTCGCTGATGGTGCATATAACTGATCTGTCATATTCTCATAGAGACGGTGAAAGGCCGTTATATAGGTGAAAATGAACAAACCTACCGGTCGTGTCGCAAATCTCTAGACGAATCAACTCATCCTTCCATTTCGTACCATCTACCTCGCATATATCCAGTATGCCTGTTGCCCTCTGACTGATCCTAACAAGGCTCCCGGGAAGAATTAGCTCAGCATAGGCATGCTCGAATATAGCCATCGTTACCCATTGACAACAACTGCAGGCATCCCGCGCAGACGTAGCAGCCCAATTATAAGTGGTTGTGAATGGTTGTTCCCCATCTAAGAGATTCTGGCAGTGGTAACATAATCTCTCAAGATGCTTGAACTTGCCGTTGGCCATGTATTGAGAGCTCCCCATGGTAGAGGGGATTTCTCTTGTAAGAGCGCACTCGCGTTCAATACTGTGTTGTATTATCACGCTGTTTCCCGGTCAAGATACCCAGTCACCCAAGTAGGTAATGGAAGCCCATTGATTGCTCTAATAACTTTGCATGATAGGTGCTCCACTACATATACGAGAAGTGTTGTAAATTTCGGGAAAGTTGGTAGAGATTGAGTGGAAGAAACGAAAAGCTTAGGAATGAAAAGTTAATTGCGAGAGGCAGTAAGTTGGAAGCACGTCGATTAGGCTGCATATAAAGCCAAGCGCGGGGTGAGTTGGCGTCGCCAGGATTAAGGAAGACACCACTTGTCAGCATCGTCATTACTTTCACCATCGCTCCTGTGCAAGGACCCAAGGCCCTCGCACCGCACGGCGTCGACCAAATTCTGATTTGTTTCGTTTGAAGGCTCATGCGTTATCGTGAGGAGAAATCCGAGACAAGCGTTCGGTAAACCGCATTGGTCTTAGCCGCAAGGTCGCCAGATAGGACGGGATGATAGGTATGCCTATGGGCACAATGCACCGATTCACGCCAGAAAAGTCAACGAACTGGACGGCTGATGATCCTAGTTGTATTACCTGCAAGCACTCCGGACATGAAGTCGAAGCTGGTTGGAGATGCTGGAGTTCAAGTTGAGATATTGCAGAATTGGGAAGGTGTATGCGCCGTAAGAATGTGCCTCGGTAAAAAGGTATACGAACCTACACTATACAAAATACCTTACAAATCAATCGAATCGCGTGCTACCGACTTTGTACATCTAACAAGCTCTTCCGAAAAACACCGCAATCGAATCCGTGACGCAAGATCTGACAGTAGGCCGACTCCTTCGACGAAATCACGAAGTGACAAGGAGAGGCCACGAGATCATCTCCACAACCACGCCATATACACTCCGCCAATCACCCTCCATCACCAAAACTTCAACCATCATGGCACCGCAAGACCTCAACCGCGGCGTCCCAGGCCTCGACTACTTCACTCCCGCCCACCTCACCAGCCCCGGAACCCTCTCCAAAAACACCTCCCACACCCCCACCCTCTTCACCCCCCTAACCATCCGCTCTACCACCCTCCGCAATCGCATCCTCGTAGCCCCAATGTGCCAATTCAGCACCGCGGCATCAGGCCCTACCACCGGCGCCCTGACAGACTACCATATTGCAACTCTAGGCCATTACGCGCTCAAAGGCGCAGCGCTTGTCTTCATCGAAGCAACCGGCGTCCAAGCCAACGGCCGCATCTCACCAAATTGTCCTGGCCTATGGACTGACGCGCAAATCCCTGCGTTGAGACGAGTCAGCGATTTCATCAAGAGTCAGGGGAGTCTGAGTGGGATCCAACTCGCGCATGCGGGGCGCAAGGGGAGTACATGTGCGTCTTGGATTGCGGGAACTCAAAAGACAGAGGGCGGGAAGAGGAAAATTAGTGTCAAGGCGGATACAGATGTGGGAGGGTGGCCGGGCGACGTCGTTGGTCCCATGGGTGGAGAGGAATGGGCATGGGATGAAAAAGCACGTGATGCAGAGGGAAGCGGGTATTGGGCCCCTCGTGCACTCAGCGTGACAGAAATCGAGGCACTGGTTCAAGATTGGGCGAGCAGCGCAGTCCGCGCAGTCAAAGCCGGGATCGACGTGATTGAAATCCACGCCGCGCACGGCTACCTAATCCACCAATTCCTCTCCCCAATTACAAACCGTAGAACAGACAAGTATGGCGGTTCCTTCGAAAACCGCACGCGAATCCTCATCGAAATTATCAAAGCGATGCGAAGCGTGATTCCAGACGGTATGCCACTCTACCTCCGCATCAGCGCAACAGAATGGATGGAAGACACGGATCTCGGCAAGAAACACGGTAGTTGGACAGTCGAAGACTCCATTCGTCTCGCCAAACTGCTGCCGGGATTGGGAGTCGATTTACTAGATGTAAGCAGCGGTGGTAACCACCCCGCACAACAAATCAACATGTTTGATTCAAAGGACTATCAGACTCGTATTGCGGCTCGTATCCGTGGCGGGTTGAAAAAGGAGAATCTGAGATTGTTCATTGGCGCCGTGGGACTCATTACCGAGGCTGTGCAGGCGAAGAGTATTGTTGAGGAGGGCGGTGCTGCCGTGCTAAAGACCAACGGCGAAGCAGAGATTGAAAAAGAAGCTAGAGCCGCTGTTGCTGTTACGCAAGTGAAAGATGGCAAGGAGCCGTTGGCGGACGTGGTGTTGGTTGCGAGACAGTTTATGCGTGAGCCCGAGTGGGTGTTGAAGGTTGCGTGGCAGTTGGGGGTTGATGTTGCGTGGCCGAATCAGTTTTTGAGAGTCAGGTTTCCGAAGTTGTAGTTTTGCGGAGGGAACTTCAAGGGCGGTAGGAAACTGCTACGGGGTTGAATTAGACACCGAGACTGGATGTACATAGGATATGGCTTTTCTCGTTGCATTGATCGTATTAGCCCATTGCTATTGAGTGTACGACCATACACTTTTGAATTCCTTGATACCATTATCACCGATTGAGGATTCAGCTTCAAACTCCGCATAAGCACGTGGACGTCGATATGTCAGAGTTGTGCCATCTGAACGACTTCCCCTTCATGAGGGGCCGGCCACACCGCATAATTGGTTCTCTGCATACATTTGTGCAGAGGTTCCGGATCCAAAAGTGAGAATGTGTTATCCCCTTTAGTGCACAACGAACATGTATAGGCGATCCCACCCAGCACATCCATCCTCAAGGCCAAGCTGGATCCTCAACCCTCCTAAAACACGCCACAAACTTCATCCCCTTATTCCTCTCCACCTTCTTCCCCTCCTCAGTCTCCACCCTCATCGCACTAACACACTCATCCATGCCCTCCCCATATTCCCCCTCTCCATCCTCAAACCTCTTCTCCACCCGCTCAAAACTCGGATGTCTCTCAAAGTGCTCCTTCATCCACTCATGCAAATCCTGCACATCGGTAATCGTATACACTACACCCCCAGGCCTCAACACATATGCATACTCCGAATTCAACGTATAAGACACGATGCGCGCCTTGTGTTTGCGCTGTTTGAAATGGGGGTCTGGAAAACAGAGGAAGATTTTGGAGAGTTGGTGTTTGGCGAAGAAGTTGGGGAGGAATTTCATGGTGTTGGCGCGGATGCAGGATACGTTTTGGTAGGCGTTTGTGGTGGAGGCGTTTTGCATGCGGAGGGCGCGTACTTTGTCTTGGACGTATTCTGTTACCGAGGTACGGATTTCTAGGCCTGTTTTGAGGGGAGTTAGTATATGCTTAATGTGGGGAGAACTTGCTTCTACTATTTGAAGGCTGAAGGTCGAAGGGCAATGGGACTGGCTTACCTAATATTAATGTCTCTGGCAGCTTTGGTGCGAGTGCGAAAAGGAGACCCCCGAACCCACAGCCAATATCTGCAATCTCGACGTTTTTTGTGATCGCATGGTTTTTCCTTTGCTCTTCTCCATCTTGTACCTCCGCTATCTCTTTCTCTTGATCTACAGCGTATGCTGGGTATAAGCTTGCCCAATCCATGTCTTCCGGACTCTTAGGACTGCATGTTGTTAGTGTTCAGTCTATTACTTTATCAAAACATGGCTGCTCGTACTATGACAAGAAGTGGTCAGAGAACGGGTTGGCATGAGCGCGCTGCCTGTAGAAGCGTTTTTGTGGTAATGCAGCATTCTCTTCGTCATTTTGTATTTTCTTCTTGTACTCCTCGCGCTTGGTGCGCTTAGCTGGTTCACCGGGCATGGCAGTATCGGAATCTTGGATCTGCTCTGTGGTATCGCAGGTTGAGGTCTGCCAGAGGAAGTTTGGTGGGAGTCGGGCAAGGTGAGAGTGGATTGGTCGACTGTGACAAGGCTGTTCCGCGGTGTGGAGTCAAGCTTTTCCACTAGCTTCAGGGTCGCCCACAAGCATAGTTGACAAACGCAGGTTCACGAGTTTTAGGATCAGTGTTATGACGTAACAAGGTACAATTGTTTCAGAAGGATATCTACAGACGTTAAAGCGAATGTCTTACGGCCTTGGCAGTGTATATAGCAGCCTGTAAGAGTCCAAGAAGGATACAAGAATGTTTGTCAACGCCCTGATGCGCCCCAATGCTAATCCGTCGATATGCCATTTCATTTACTCATAATTTCATCGGAATTCAATAGCCGCCTGACACCCAAAATCAGGCACGTGTTCCAACTCCAATTTCTGGAATCTAATGTGCCGTTAGCGTGGTGTGTCTCGATACAAGGATAGCAACGTACTTCTCGCTCTTGGCATGGAAGTATATACCATCGATGCGGCCCTGAACCTGGTTGAAACAAATGTAGTAGAAGCCCTCGAAACTTGCGCCGTTTATTGTGCGCACCCTGTGGTCTGGCACGAGGAAGTACTCCTTCCATCGCATGAACAGATGCTCTTTCTGCACCCAGTCCTTCGACACGAGTTCAGGCCGGGAGGAGTATTTCGATAGCGGCTTGTACGCCGGGAAGCGGGCCCAGTGCTGTCGATCGACCTTCTCGTTGGACCCCCATTCGGGATGTTGTGTGATAAATGTGAATTTACTGCCGATGACCTCGCTCTCGAAGTAGGTTGTCAAGCTGGGGTTGTCTTCCGTCAGTCCTGGGGCGCATTAGCATTCCTGCGTCCGTCTACCAATGCGATCAGCCGCACGCACCTTGAATGCGCAGGTAGCCGCACATGAAAGACTCGCGTATGTCGACATGCTTTATCTCCACCTCGACTTCGTACTTTTGACGGTCGGAGATTTGGCTGCCCTTGAAGCGACTGCCCGGGCGGAGGAGCGACGACGAGGTGTTTGGGAGAAACTAGGCCAATGGTCAGTGAGACTCGTCTAGGCCTTGGATGGCATTGTAGCTGGGTCGTACACACCCTGTGCGCTGGGAATGGTGACGACAAGTGGTGGGCGATTAGCGAGATTGGCGCCGTCGCAGAGAGCGGTGAAGCGTGAGACGTGCGCTGCTCTTCCGCACCATCGTCTGTGGCGGTCATGGGCGTCGGCGTGTCTCTGTTTGGGGCGTCTATATCGCTACTCGAGGGCTTGCTGTGTGTGTCCGCCATTGTCTGCGCGTCGGCTGAGGAGTCTTGTGGAGGCGGCGTGGGTTGCTGCATGGGAACATCGGGCGCAGATGCGATATGGCCATTGCTCGCACCGTGGATGCGCGGCTCGTTTAAGTCGTGGGCCGTGAGGGTGCGCCCATCTTCTGGCGGGCACGTTGGGCGGTTGGCGATGCTCTCGTGCTCCACGTGCGAGGCAATCGCATCATCGGGCGTCGGCATCGTCCGATGGACAGTCGGGGGAAATCACAAACGCACGAGAAGTTGATTACACATGGGAGAGAATGAAGAGGAAGGATGATTACACAATACAAGAATTAGGACTCGCACGGCGTGGCAGTGAGTTGTATGTAGTAGTGTGCATGATGGCTGCTGGCCGGCCTGATTTGGAGGCGCCTGGGCAATGAGTGGGTCTGGCTGAGAGCCGGTTGCAGTTGCGGGGAGGCAGCGCTAGCCTCACGTGGCATGACATGGCCGGGGGTCCTCTACCGGTACGGCGCCTCCGGCCTGCGGCCTGCTGCACGCTGACACCAGCGCCGATGGAGAGAGCATAGAAAGCGAGAGCATTGAACATGTTCGTGTTGCGGTAGTACTGTGTGGATCTCCGTGTACGACCTACTTTGCGATCCACCCTGCGACATCCTCAACCTTGGAACGTTACGCTGCCTCGGAAGACTTGGCGCAGCTATGTTTTACACCCACGCGGATGAGGCCATCGTAATGAATCAATCCATATGCGCTCTCCTTACATGCAGAGCTCCGTCTACTTGACTCCATGCGCCGTGCCTAGGATGAGTCCAAACCCAGTGTTAGACTTTTTGAAAATGCTTCTTGCCACATTAACCCTTTAGTTCTGGCGTGAAGCTTAGATGGGCTTGATCTACAAGTTCGTGAGCAAGGAGGATGCGTGTCGCGAGCAGGTGACCACCGTACCTTGAAGTGGAGAGATATTAGGGAAAACACCAGTGCCTTCAGGTCCTGCACTAGGTAGTAGAAGACACGCAGACCTTCCGGATCAGACGAGTCCTGCACATCCTGCAGCGAACCAATTTTCGCAGTCTGCCAGTCGTTAGCATGTCTAATCTGCTTCAACGTGCCATCTCTCAAGTTACCTCAAATGAAATGTGCTCGCTGCCCAGCCGAATCTCCAGCTCTTGACGGCCATCCTTGTTCTTCTGTGGCCATTTTGTGTCGTCTTCTCTGTATATCACATCAGCAGGGCTTTCAATGGAGATTTTCTTTTGGAGGAAGAGCTTACTTCAGGATATCGCTCTCCTTGACAATGCGCTTGATCTCAGCAACCAGGGCGTCACTGACACACACTGGCTTCATTAGCAATGGATCTGATCAAAAGTCCCGGTGCAGCTCACTCTCTTTCCGGATCAGCGAGTCATTGCGATAGTTTGAGTTGTTGGCATATCGTGCAGACGCGCTGCGACCGTCTCCCAAAACGCGAAAGTCAAACTCTGGGACGAGTGTCAGTACGCGATCGACACATCAGCCTCCAGGCCACTTACCCAAAAACTCGTGACCAAAGCGACCCTGGTGCCCAGAGCTGTGAAAAGGTCAGTATCAACACGTGTTGAGAGAGCAGGGATATTACTAGTATCGCAGGTAAAATGGCTCGTTCCCACTCATTGTGATGATGGCGACGGTTAAAATCACAAGCTGCTATGGCGGGTGGACTGGTCTGGGTGTTGCGATATGGCCTCGCGTCGTCGTTCCGCCGCTGGAGGGTTCTCACGATCTCCGGCGGCGGACCCCTGCTTAGCGAGCTCCTTGCTTGGCAGAGATGGACCATTTCTCGAGCAGCCACCTGGACCGTCAACACGGTCAAGTGAAGCGCTGCACCTCGCACCCTCTCGAACCACCTCCCTGCGCCAGGCTCCCGGCCTCTTTCACCGATAATCGCAGGCTGCCGCCGCACCTCCCCGCACGACCTCCGCAATCCCAACGTCTCGAAGCATACACGTAGCATCCCACCTGTTCTGGCCAGCAAGGGAATTGCGGACTGACGGCCAACGCGGGAGCACCGCTCTTGTAGCTACATACATCACACCCAGGAGCGCTCCATACTGGCAGCACCGGCATTATGGCGACATTTCTCGAGAATGCGTACAGTCTGGTACGAACACCTGGCCGCACCACGAGCTGCGGAGCGCTGACGGAGGACGGCAGGTACACCAGGACAACGCAGCCGACGTGCCCTCTGAGAATGAGCTGAAGCAGTCTCTGGAGAAGGGCAGCGATGAGCACAAGATTGAGACCATGGTGCGCCTCTCCTATAGCATTGCGACTGCCCCGCCCTGCTCGAGTGGGCCGTCTAACAACCACACAGAAGAAGATCCTCTCAATCATGCTCAATGGCGACCCGAAGCCTGGCCTGCTGATGCACATTATACGATTCGTCATGCCCAGCAAGTCGAAACCGCTCAAGAAGCTCATGTACTTCTTCTTCGAGGTGTGTCCTAAGCACGACGCACAAGGCAAGCTACGACAGGAATGGATTCTGGTCTGGTGTGTTACTATAGGCTGTTGGCATGAATAGGAAGCAGCTGACAGATCCCAAGCAATGCGATTCGCTTCGACTTGCAGGCGCCGAACGAATACGTACGAGGAAACACACTGCGCTTCGTGTACGACACCTGGGAAAAGACCTTTAGGCAAGGCTGACACAGAACAGAACAAAGTTACGAGACGCGGAGCTTGTGGAGCCACTGCTACGTAAGTAAAATGGATGTTCGTCGCTCAGACTCCGACTGACATACACAGAACCGGTGCGCCAATGTCTTACCCACCGACACGCCTACGTCCGCAAGAACGCAACCTTCGCCATCGCCTCCATCTTCACGCATCTTCCTGAGCTCATGCCAGATGCACCCGATCTACTGACGACGTTCCTCGAGGACGAGAGCGATCCGACTTGCAAGCGAAACGCATTTGCTGCCCTCGTCTCCGTAAGCCACGAGAAGGCACTGGAATATCTCAGCACGGTTTTTGATGCGATCCCCAACCACGAAGAGCTTTTGTTGCTCGCGGAGCTCGAATTCATCCGCAAAGATGCTATCGTCAACCCCTCGAATAAGGCGCGTTACCTTCGGCTCATCTTCGACCTCCTTGAGTCGCAGGTGTCGACCGTCATCTACGAAGCTGCACATGCATTGACCACGCTCACAAGCAATCCTGTCGCAGTTAAGGCGGCTGCAGGCAAATTTGTTGAATTGGCAATCAAAGAGCCAGACAACAACGTGAAGCTGATTGTATTGGAGCGCGTAGACCAACTACGGTACAAGAACGAGGGAGTCCTGGATGATCTCACCATGGAGGTTCTGCGAGTTCTTTCCAGTACTGATTTGGACGTACGAAAGAAGTCGCTCAAAATTGCCATGGAAATGATCTCGAGTAGAAACGTGGAGGAGGTTGTTCTGCTACTCAAGAAGGAGCTGATGAAGACCGTTGATGAGCAATACGAGAAGAACTCCGAATACAGATCACTCCTCATCTCTTCGATACATTCTGCCGCCATCAAATTTCCCGAAGTCGCGGCCAGCGTCGTTGGATCTCTCATGGACTTCATTTCCGACGTCAGCAGCAACGCCTCCGCAGTCGACGTCATCTCCTTTGTGAAAGAGGTCGTCGAGCGTTTCCCAGACCTCCGAGCTTCCATTATCGAGCGCCTCGTGTCCACTCTTGGCGAAGTACGAGCTGGCAAAGTTTATCGCGGGGTGCTTTGGATCATTGGTGAATTCTCGTTGGAGGCCAAAGACATCCGGGACGCTTGGAAGGGTATCCGCTCTTCGTTAGGAGAGATTCCAATCCTCGCCTCCGAACAACGGCTACTGGACGATGCGTCTGAAGGTAGAGAGAGTACGGAACAAGTCAACGGACATGCAAAGTCGACGGCAGCCCCCACAGGATCACGCAAGGTCCTCGCTGACGGTACATATGCCACCGAGAGTGCGCTCACATCTTCTGCTGCCGCCAAAGCCAAGCTAGAGGCTGTCAAGAACTCACAAAAGCCTCCACTACGCCAGCTCGTTCTCGACGGCGACTACTACCTCGCCACTGTTCTTTCTTCTACTTTGACCAAACTCGTCATGCGTCACTCTGAGCTATCCCAGGACGCCGCACGTACCAACGCCCTACGCGCGGAAGCCATGTTGATCATGATCTCCATCATTCGCGTTGGTCAATCGCAGTTTGTCCAAACCTTCATTGACGAAGACTCGGTTGATCGTATCATGTCGTGCGTGCGGTCACTCTCAGAGTTTTCACAAAGAAAAGAGCTCGAGACTGTCTTCTTACAAGATACACGGAAGTCATTCCGTACCATGGTTCAGACCGAAGAGAAGAAGCGCGCTGCCAAGGAGGCTTCTGAGAGAGCTAAGTCTGCTGTAAATGTCGACGACTCATTCAACATTCGTCAATTGAAGAAGAAGGATGCGGATGGCAGCGATGAAGTTGGAGAGGATTTGGAACGAGCGACTGGGGGCGACACTGCAACCGAAGACATGACCTCGAAACTCAGCCGTGTCGTTCAGCTCACTGGATTTTCAGACTCCGTCTACGCTGAGGCTTATGTTAAGGTATCATTTCCTGACTCGCTGTTTCGTGCTTCATACTGACAACGTTAGGTTCACCAATTCGATATCGTACTCGATGTGCTTTTGGTCAACCAAACCACAGAAACATTGCAAAATTTGACCATCGAGTTCGCCACGCTTGGTGATCTCAAAGTCGTCGAAAGGCCATCAACGCAAAACGTCGGTCCCCACGACTTTATCAATATCCAAGCGACCATCAAGGGTAAGCTGATGCCTTAACGCGTTTTCGGAAACCTTTCTGATATCCCTTAGTATCGTCGACTGACACTGGTGTCATCTTTGGGAACATAATATACGAGGGGTATGTTGAAGTCATTACTCGGGTGCGGACGTGCTTTGCTAACGTCGATACAGCGAGAAAGGTGTTGACTCCAACGTCGTCATTCTCAACGATGTCCATGTGGACATCATGGACTACATTAAGCCAGCGCAATGTACCGAAACACAATTCCGCACGATGTGGACCGAATTCGAATGGGAGAACAAGGTCAACATCAACTCCAAGGCCAAGACGTTGCGCGAGTTCCTGAAGCAACTGATGGCATGTACGAACATGAGCTGTCTGACCCCCGAAGCGTCAATGAAGGGTGACTGCCAATTCTTGTCTGCAAACTTGTATGCTAGAAGCGTCTTCGGTAAGTTCTCATCAATTTGTACTATGCAGCTTGCTAATCAAATATAGGCGAGGATGCTCTAGCCAACTTGAGTATAGAAAAGGAGGGTGACAACGGTCCTATCACAGGTTTTGTGCGCATCCGCAGTAGATCACAGGGCCTGGCGTTAAGCTTGGGATCGTTGAAGGGGCTGAACAAGGTTGGGGTTGCATGAGTGAGACGATGGTGACGTGATCTGGATCGTAACGATAATGCGGGTGTGGGTGTTTGGTAGATAGCCGATACTACTGTAGAGACGTATGCGCAAGAGAAAGGGTATGCCCGTTTGTTCCATTCTGGTCACTAGAGCTTTTGGGAGAAGCGTAGGATTAAAAGTCATCTGGGGTGTATGTGGCAGGCATGGTAGTACTATCGCAACATTCTAGTACGTAAGACATGAACAAGTACGTCAACGAACCAGACTTCTTCCTATGCTCTGCATACGACCTGGGTGATGGTTAGAGTTAATTCTGGTGTCACTACTTCGAGACTCTCGCAGTGGCACTATGCAGGCCTCGGCACCAGAACCAGGGTCCAAACGGACTTACTTCCATTTCTGCTTTCATAATTGCGCACCAAAGATCATCCGACAGCATCCGCCAAGGATTCCGACGTATGCGCGTGCTGACTATCTACTCCCCCCAACAACCGTGCTCCCTTGTACTTGCTCGTGTTTACAGTCAGCAGCGATGCTGTCGTCCATGCTCCGCGACTTTCTGCGATAACAATGACGACGATGACTGCGGTGGGCCACGAGGATCCCTTTCAAGACCCTGTAAGCGCGACGCCGCGGCTTCCGAGCGCGACCGAGGATCGTTTGGATACTGCAGATGTTCCGGAAACGCTGGCTGTGGGCCGAAATGCGTCGCTTACTTTAGGGACGGATGCTCTGATAGTGCTGGGTATGCCGAAGAAATCTTGGATCTGGTGAAGGAACGCTTACACGTACGACTAGATGAAGCGTTGCTTGATAGTAAGGGCGTGAATTGCTGCGGCCTATCTCTTGCTGGCAAGAACAAATCCACTCGTTCCATACCCTTTTACAACATCCTCTGGGCCGAGCACTCGGACGACGGCCAGGTCACGATCCAGTACGCGCAGACGATATCGAACAAGTCCGTACGACCCGCCATCATCAGCTACACCCTCGATAAGCCGGACGGCCGCCTGTCGGAGGCTTGGATAGAAAAGCTACTTGACCGTGCATATGGAGCATCACAGAGGCGTAAACGCGTCAAGGTGCTCATCAACCCTTTTGGAGGGCAGGGTGGCGCATTGAAAATCTATCATAAATCTATCGCGCCCATCTTTGCAGCAGCGAGATGCGAACTGGATGTCGAACAGACTCAGCACAATGGCCACGGGATCGAGATCGCACAAAACTTGGACATCGAGGCATATGATGTAGTGGCATGCGCATCAGGAGATGGTATCCCACATGAAGTCTGGAACGGGTTGGGCAAGCGACCAGATGCTGCGAGAGCGCTTGGGAAAATCGCTATTGCGCAACTACCTTGCGGTTCGGGCAACGCCATGAGTCTGAACTTCAATGGGACCGATGACCCCGGCCTGGCCGCCCTCGCGGTCGTCAAGGGCCTAAGGACACCCTTAGACCTGGCATCTATAACCCAAGGCGATCGCCGCACAATCTCGTTCCTCTCCCAATCCGTCGGCATAGTCGCGGAAACCGACCTTGCAACCGAACACCTCCGCTGGATGGGCAGCGCCCGCTTCACCTTCGGTTTCCTCGTTCGCCTCATCACGAAAACCATCTACCCAGCCGACATCGCCATCAAAGTCGAACACTCCACCAAACCCTCAGTCCGCGACGCCTACCGTGCCGAAGCTGCAAAGCCTGCTCGCGACACCGACGACCGCCCCCTCCCTACCACCGACGCCGGCCTCCCCGCCCTCAAGTACGGAACCATCAACGACCCCTTGCCATCAGAGTGGCAATTAATCCCCCACGACAAACTCGGTAACTTCTACGCCGGAAACATTGCTTACATGTCTCCGGACGCAAACTTCTTCCCCGCCTCTCTCCCCTCGGACGGCTGTCTAGACCTGATACGCATTCGCGGCGACATTGCGCGCCACACGGCTATCCAGACCTTGCTTTCAATAGAGAACCATAGTTTCTTCGATCTTCCGCATGTGGATTATCAAAAGGTCAGCGCGTATCGAATCATACCCAAAGATCAGAAGGAGGGATATATCAGTATTGACGGAGAGAGGGTGCCCTTTGAAGGGTTTCAGTGCGAGGTACATCAGGGGCTGGGGACGGTGCTGAGTAAGAGTGGGAGATTGTGTGAGGCAAGGGGGGTTTGATGATTGTGGAGATGTGTTCAAAATATCTCACGTGTCTTGTTAGAAGAGGGTTTCTTTCACTTACAGAGATGTGAGATGTGTCGGTCTGCGTTTCTTAGGACATTTGGCGTCTTTCCTGGCTTTTTTTGTTCATGCGTATACCACCCTTCTTCCAACTTGATGTAGGTTTCATCGATGTTGTAGACTTATAATATATTGTTTGGCACATTGATTACTTTTTTCAGTGCTGTGTTTGGGTTTGGGTATGATTAGTACTTGATCTATCATGGATATGGTCGATACCATGCCCATGAGGGCATAACGGCATGGGATTAACACTCCCACTCATTTGATATTGCTACGAGCAGAGCTAGCAATCTGAGCTATCACAGAGTTATATGCCTATCATCGTCCCTTGGGTTCAATGATCTCGCGGTCGTCATCGTTCGCTCTTCCACCATCCTTGCCTAGTAGAACTCCCAACTTCCCGAGGATCTCTAAGTAAGGACCATTAGTATGTCCAAATGCTTGCTCCATATCTGCACTAGCATGACCTGTCTCCACGGGGGACCACAAACCGAGTCCACCGGGTATGTAATCTTCCTCGAAAAGCGTCGCGGATGATATTCTTGACCCGGCCCTAGAATATATCGATGGGGAGTAGCAAACTGGCGGAGGAGGCGGCTGTGAAGGGGTCGTCTTCAGGTCCCGGACTACCAAGTCCATAGTCGTTTTTCGCATTTTCTGAGGGTGGGGTATCGTTGATTGGGGTATTGTTGGTTGTGGTGGTGAGAAAGGTTCAATGAGCCAATCCGAACTTCCTCGTGTGTCCATGGCAGGAGAAGGCCATTTGTCCTTCGTCCGCCGCGAGAAGTGAAGGTTGAAACATGGTGAGCCTTGTATATACTGTCAGCATTCATGTGCTAACGGTTATAGGTTATTTGATCTTCCTTACTATTACTAGATACAGTCACTTCTTTGTGACTCACTGATAGCCCTCGCTGCTTCTGTCCAATACGGCATTGATGTATCCATACGACGCGAAATATGAGAGTAGAAGTAAGGATCGATAGAGCAAGAGATCCGAGTACCAATCCTACAACAAGTCTTTTCCAGTGAACGACCTCTGCGGGGGGTGTACTATAAGATTCCGATGTCACTGACATGTCGGAAGTGGTTTCAGGATCAAAGAATCTAAGAGATGATTGGTAGAAGGTAGAATTCGCGGTACCGTACAACTCCAAGGTGGCTACCAGAATAGCGGCTCCTATTACAACAGGATCGAATGCGAATATAACATATGCAACACATTGCCACAACCCTTATAGATAATTCCGCCATCTGTTTTGGTGCTGCTGTCTAGAGGACGCCTCACATTAACAACCAACTCATCTTACCGGTACTATCTCGGCGCATGAACTTAAATAGTCGACCAGTACGTATACATATCGAGACTTTGTTGTGATAGTTATGCTCTGCCTCAATCAAAGTGGGCATGAGTACTAGAGATTCGGCGTTCAAGTGCAGCCTTGCTACGCCGCACTTTGACCACGCTAAGTTGACCTACCCATGGTGCATTGCCTGCCAACGCAGCCAAACTTAAGCATTGCCACGACCGGCCCTTCCCGGCGGCTGTTTTGTAGCCCACTCTTGGTGGTTCGCGATAGTAGACGCCCGAAAGAGTGGGTCATACATGTCAGGCCGGGCGCGTAGAAGGCCGGATCTGATTCGCCAGTCTCGAGAAAACATGTTGACTTTCTGCGCATTTGCTTGTAAAAAGGCCAGTCAATGTCACTGCTGTGCCTCTATAGTGAAACTTCAAAGGAAGATATATGGCCGATCGACTGTGCCTCAGATGACTTGTGTGCTGTTCAATGCGCCCAACTTTATTCTGCTCTTTCCACCGCCAACGAGCTCCCCTCCCAAATCTACTCAAGCTTTCTCCTCCTTCTTCAGCTTTCTGCCTTTTTAACTTGTCTTACCTCTCTCATCTCTATTCAGCCATCGTACATGTCAAGTGGCCAAGTCCAACCATGTCTGCACCAAGCTTTGCCCTTAGTACGTGGCTACTGTGCTGTCTATGGCAATAATGCTGATTGAAATGCCAGTCGACGATCGACTGAGCCTCTATAATTATGATCCCAATGCTCCCGCAGCAATATGTGGCGCAGTTGCATTCGCGGTCGTCTTGATTGCTCACCTATGGTTATTATCACGACTGCAGGCGTGGTACTTCGGGGGCATGTACGCCGGACTATTGTGTACGCTACCACATCCCTATCAGGTCATTAGCTTGCTAATAGGTCAACAGTGGAGTGTATTGGCTTCATCGTCCGCGCCAAGTCAATCAATGAACCTACCAACAAAGCTACATTCTACACTAGCTACATCATACTCTTGTTCGTCGCATATTGTTTCTCGATCGCAGTAAGGCCCCAGGGCTAATTTACATGAACTACAGAGCGGCCCCTTCGTTCATGTCTGCTGGCTGTTACGCTATTTTCGGTAGAATTGTCTGGTGGGTAACGCCAGCAGAAACACGTCGGAGTCGGCTGTTCTGGCCCCCTATTCATGTCACCGTTCCTCTCCTCATCGTTTTGGTATTGGTTTGTGCACTGCTTCAATTAATTGGAGCAGTAAAGGTTGCGAATGCAGACCTTGTTGTTACCGGAGATGTTCCCTGGACCGGCCTTGCAATGCTGAAAGTTGGGATGATTCTACAGATCGTCGGCTTTGCATTGTTCTTTGTGATAGGTGCACGATTCGTGTTCCTTAGTAGGTACTGGGCAAACAAGACTCTACCTTACCCTGCGCCGCGCGGAAGCTGGAGCCTCATCTATTGGACCATATACGGGTCGGTCATGGTGATGATGGTATGTATTCTCTATCTCGTTACTTGAGGCATTGTCGCACTAATAGTTCATTATCAGATTCGAACCGTGTACCGCCTTGCCGAGCTGTTTAGCTCAACCGGTAATCTTGGATACCTTGCGCTATATGAGTGGCCCTTCTGGGTTTTAGAGGCTATTCCCATACTGGGTAGGTCCTCCAAAACTGGAGCATTTCGTTGCTGACCTTACAGGTGTTTTCGTCCTGCTCGTATTCGTGCATCCTGGCCAGCAGCTGCCCCCAAGGCTTCTTCATCTATACCTTGACACTCATCCCGAAGACGAAGATGCCGAAACGATGACGCTACGTACTAACCCTTCTTCATCAGTTCGTGTACAGGGATGGGTGTAGTCAGGGCACAGCGCGCCTCCCAAATACTGCAAGGAACAGAATGAACGCAGTACCATTATAGATAGCAGTAGGAAAACCTTTATGCTGCCTTGCAAAATGGGATGCTTGGATCATGGTGCATTACCAAAGTCCATATATTGCGGAAGCCTAGCAAAACGCACGGAATATAATCAACTCTTTCGAATGAGATCCTTGTGCACCTTCGAACGTGGACAGCATACTCGATAGACCTAGTATTCACAGTGACAGAAGTATTGCGTTTTGATGAGCAAGCATGCAATGAAGTAGCTATCACCTCGATACATTGTGGAGCTCAGTCGGACACCGAAGCTTAGAGCCTGACGCTGCGACATGCATTGGGGGGAGGGATTGGGATTCGTTTGTTACGCCGCAATTAGTGGAGCGTCTCTGTTACAGGTATCATGACTTTCTGGCCGACCATGTTGACCTGTGCCACACGAAATTGGCTGTGGCTAGTTTTAACGTCCCCGAGGTTTATTCAAAACAATAGTTGCTCACAAGGCAGACAAGAGGGGCCATAGATGAGATGACAGGGATGAATGTGATCTAAGTATGGCACAGATTTTCCTGGTCAGTGTCGAGGGTCAGGTACAGAAGTTACTACATAATTTAGCACCGCCTGTCACAACTCCACATCGCCATCGCAGTCTCCGTCTTCTTATTTTCCCATCGACACAAAGACTGCATCTATCACGCTTACTCATACCTTACACTGTCGCATCCACTTTAGAAGTCCGATTATCTCCATTTCCAAAATTATCCCATAATGGCAAATGCTTTCATCAGCGTTGGTGCTCTGGTGTCGACTTTCCTCCCTCTTGCCTTCTTATCTCAGAAGCAACCAGATCCCAACAAGCAAACGCAAATTAGTTTGGGAATCGGCGATAACGCATATGCTGGAGGAAGCATGCCTCACATAGCCGTCTGGGATGCACATGGGCAGAGGATCACACAGTACAAGGGTAACAAAAACCGTCACGTTGGCGATGGAGCGGGAACGACCATCGGCCTTTCCCTCGACAACAACCAGAATGGTGAGAAGCCGGCCAAACCCGAATACGTGTCTATTGTCATGCACGAGCGTGACGGAATCTGTCTTGCTGCCGTAGTAGCGGCAAGTCAAGGCGTGCAATGGGTCTGGACAGGAGATATAGGGTATACCTGCGGAGCGCAGTGGTACGCCAGCAAATACACGTTTGGGGGTTCCAACCAACCAATACGCTGTGTATGGCTGGATGCTGACCATGGGAACGGTATTATTGCTAAAGGACTAAGCTTGCATATGAGAGACTTCAGTGGCGAGGCTGGTCTGCTGGCTCAGTACAAGGAAGACGAAAAGCGTCTCTGTCAGAACTCGGCGCGGATGACTTTCTACCCGGACATACTTCCAGACTCCATTCCCCAGTTCTTCAAGCCCCCACTGGCGTACATGCGAGATGAGAGCATGGGTGATCCTACCAAGAACTCAACCGCAGGAGCCCTGGAGAAACCAGATCAAGGAAACGAAGATCGAATGACACGCGCCTATCCTGATGGCACTGATATGAATCTTCGCAAGCGTCGACAGCAACAGGCAAGGAGCCCCCATACACGCCGACGGCTGCGCACAAGAGGCGTCAAAAATTTGGACCCTGATCGCCTCACAGTGAGCCACATGTCCGGTCACAGCGCCAAAGAGCTTTGTGAGGACAGTATGTCTTTAGGACCGGATTTCGTTTCCAAGGAAGAGGGACTATTCTGCGATATGGAAACCGCCACTTTGTGGCCCCTCTGTACTGCTATTCAAGCAGTAGATTGCTTTGATCTCCAGACGCAGAACGTCAATACGAACACTACAAAGAGAAGCTTCCCAGCCAAGACCTACAAGATCATCGACGAGTGGAAATGAAGAAACATGGTATCGGATGGGAAGGTTGAGATTCCGAGAGAGCTGTCGCACGGAGGTTCAGTTCGAAGTAGATAGTAGACAGCGAATTAAAAATTCAAGGACTGCATGCAATACTACATGTGGACACAGTCAACATGCGATACAGAACAGCTCGCTACTCCACATGAGTGCCCGTAAGAATCTCGAGTTAAAATTGTATCCTGAATTGAGCAATAGCACATGTAGAACAGCCATATGCCTCGAAACTGCGCATATTCTTGGGGCAAAGTTGCAGATCGACACGAAATAGAACGTGAGGAATAGTTTCGGTCTACGAAGATAAACCCCGTTAATTGCCTGAGTCTTCTTACCGCCGCCAGTCGAGGCACAGGTTCATTACGATGCAGGGTGTCATGTGGGTCACCTGCAGACGCTGAGAGTGGCATGGCAAGGCAGATTGTGGCACATAGCAGAGCAAGGTATTCCCAATCGCACGTCACATGGCACAGCGGTAGATTATGGCACAATCAACTTGAACAGAGTCGTGCCTCTGGCGGAATGAGAGAAGGAGAGCGCATTTGTGGATATATAATCAGCCTTTTCCTCCTCTCCCCTTCTCCATCTCACGACACCGGCGAACCTCTATAATTATTTGAACAGATACTTTCATCTTTAAACGGTTATCCAATCTTGAAACCACTTGTCTTCTATCCCGCTTCCTCAAGATGCGTATCAGCATATTGCAGACGCTCCTCCTGGGAGCTACTGTGAGCTTGCCCCTCGAAACAATTGCCGCGCCTTGTAAGAGATCAATAACCCGTATTTTCGATCATTATATACTTACTCAAATAATAGGCAAGGAGACCAGCCAGTCTCTTCACGCCCGGGAGGCTGATCCCGGGTTTCCATTTATACCAATTCCATTCCCAAAGCCAATTATACCGCCTTTTGTACCCAAACCGATCACGCCTATCAGCCCAGTGATCGTGCCTGTACCACCTAAACCAGTCGTTCCAGCACCACCTAAACCAGTCGAGCCGGCACCACCCAAACCAGTTGAACCAGCGCCCCCGAAACCAATCACTCCACCACCCCCGAAACCGGTTGATCCAGCACCCCCAAAGCCACAGGACCCTATCTTACAGTGTAAACGCGCCCCTGGCGATGCTTGTGACTCCGAGTCCTTGAAATTTGCCAAAGAAGACGATGAAAAGATTCGAGTGAAAGGCAGGGACTCTCAGGCGGCCTTGATCCAAAAACAAAGGTCCAATGACCCGAGAGATGTCAACAGGCCGTCGGTGTCATCGAATTACGATCACCAAGTATATGACGACGCGCCCGCTCCCATTTCCGAAGCGGATTGTGCTTTCCTGCGCGAAGCCCCGATTGATGTGCCGTACTCAACAACGGAAAAGTGGAGATTGTCTACTATCCGGAATAAGGACAATCAAAATCCTGCGATGGAGAATATTATCCTGCAAACTTACGAGCGCAAAGAAGACCGTGCCATTGTCATTTTCGACAGTCGGAACAGAGAAAAAGACCTAGCACCAGAACAGGACCGGCTGAGGTGGTCCGATATGGTCATGTACAACTTGAAGAACAGCTTCGACGATCCTTCAGATCTCCGATATATGGTACGGAACACCATTGACCAAGGGGAAAGTGCTGCAAAGACCCAGGCACTGATCGAGACAGCTATTATGCGGACCAAAGGCGATAGAACAAAGGTGAACGTGATTAGGAGCGACCCCAAGGCGCCAGGAATCACGGAGAACGAGCTCTCAGCCTACCAGTTGGTAGCGGGATCCGATCATTGCGACCGAGTGCTCAAAATGTTGACGGATTTCCCGGAGACCATGAGAAATGTTAGGATCGAATCTCTCAGTGTCTCGACAAGCGACACTGCAAAAGCCGGAGACGAATACTCGATCGTGATCAAGTTTATCAAAGTAGCGGAGCCCTAGGTCACAGATCTTGACGATTCCTCAGGGCGGCCTCGCTGTACGAGGCAAATATGACTACATAGTCATCGATGGGATGCATAACATGACTGACGAAGGAGACCATGCGTGAGGGATCGGTTGATGCTTGTTCAGGTGATGCGTATAGAAAGATGATTTGGGTCTGTACTTGAATCCAAGTAGTGCGCAAGCAAGTTAATAGGTAACGATAAGTGTGAACTTGGCATTACATAATACAGAGCCTAACTGCTTTATGGCTTTGGACTTGTATATAAATGTAGCGTACCTACGTTGCTATAGTATTTTCTGTGTGCGCTTCGTCCTCAAGGTCCAGATCGTGCAAGTGAGTCGAAGGTGTCACGGCTGAGTTTAGTCTGACTAAATTGGTTAGCCCATGACGTTGATCACTACCGGTAGGTGCCCGCCAATTTACCATGCGGTGATGCAATGGACTAGACAACGCGAACTGCTCCCTTCAATGTGAGCCTCGCTATTCTGGAAATTGTCTAAAATATGAGCAGGCCCGCGCTTATGCTCGTCAACATGAGTGGCTAACAAACCCTGTAATCAGCTCCACGCGCCACGCAGCTCTACAGCGGCTAAAATTAGTGGATGGGTTACGCAGACGCAGGCCGCAGCGTTGCAGGCAATCAATCTGAAGCCATAATGACCCTATGTTGATACAGCAGCTCGGGACACCCGCTGTGCGCCAGGCCTATCATTCTGATTCCCTGAAGTCCCTCTCGATACATGACTACTACTGTACTACACCAATCACGGCGACATGAATATACTAAATCTTCCCCTAGAGCTGTTCCACGAGATTCTGTTTAAAGCAGTTCGATTGCGTGGACTGAAACGTGGTCTTCGACTACGCCTCGTTAACCGTAAAAACCCGCCCCATTGCATTGCTCACGATGAATACCATATTTTAACTCTGCAGTAGGTGTATTTGCACGAGAAACTCTACAGGCGCTTCTAATCACTCGGTATGTCGATGCGCATTTGGAGAGGATTCAATGCGAGCCCAATATTCCGTTACCCAGTTTTGCTGCAGAGTACCTGGAACACCGAGTTCGGTCCGAGCACAAGAATGAGAATCCGGCCTTGCTCAGAATTCGAGAGGTCGCTGAGCAGCTGAGTCTAGAGGGATCAGAGGAAAAGACTATCCAGGACTATATTCACGATTTGTGTCCCTTTGTGCTGAGCCTGCGCGGATATCGGTCATCCGCTGTTTGGGGAAGGGCAGTTTGGCATGCCGAAAGAAACGACCTCGCAGCAGATGTCTTGATTGCCGCTCTTTATACGAAGACTATGCCCATTGTCGAGAAATGGATCGAAAATGGACGAGGACTACCCCGAGAGTGTAGCGACTTGTTCGGCTGGCCACAGCATCTCGCAGCCGGCCTCGGAAATCAACGACTTCTTGCCACGATAATGGTCTTAGAAGGAGTGCACTACGGTCACGCGTTCTCCAGCGCTCGGTATACGCTGCTGTGTGCTGTCGCAGAGCTTGGAGATGCAGAAGCTGTACGGTTTGTTTACAACTACAACGTCGAAGATTACCCCTGGCACATGTACGACGCTAAATATCCACATTATGCACGCGGGTCTGAAAGAACATTGGAAGGTGTAGAAACCCCAAGCCGAGAAGTCTTTCGATTCCTTCAAAAGAAACGAAAACTTCATGGGGTGTCCGATACCTTGGAAAGAAGACACTACTCCACGCTTCTCAAGCACTGCGCGAGCAGAGGATGGACGGATATGGCATCTTGCTATCTCGATCTAGGAGCATGTGTAGACGGCCCAAGTGTAGCTGATGTTGAACGACCATTAGTTTGCGCGAGCAAAGAGGGTCATGGGGACATAGTACGCCTTGTTTTATGGCACGGCGCAAAGACCTGCCCGCTAGCTATGGAAGTCGCGGCAGAAAATGGACATCTTGCCGTGATTCAAGTGCTGTTGCATCATGGAACAGAGCCTGGGGACGCGGTCCAGAAAGCTGCAGGGAAGGGTTATTGGAATATCGTGTTGGAATTGATGCGCCATGGAGTGGTGACCGAGACAGATTTACACCGTTGTTTGGTGCATACGGTAAGGGCTGAGCATGAAGGCATGTTTCGACTCTTACTGGCATATGGAGCTACGCTGGAAGAGGAAAGCTTAAAGAGGACATGTGTAGAAGCTGGTGAAACTGAAGAACTTGAGTCAATGTTGGAGCTCATATCGGAGACTGGTAGGTTTTCCCTGCGGCATGAGCATTGACACTATGCTAATATTAGACAGAAAAGAATGAGAGAGAAGGAAAGAGACATCGTCTCATAGTCGTATAACTGTGGAGTTCATAGATCCTTGAACAGCAGATCTCAATGCACGCCTGCATACTTCACCTTCGAACGTAATCTATATCTCATTTCCAATAATCCTAATCTCATTGACAGCCTTCATGTTACCATCCTGGCATTCGTGCTATGAACCCAACCGACATTTTGTAGCGGGAACCAGGAGACTACCTAGGTAGACTATACATAATCTCATGGAGATAACTGAACAGAAGGAGTGTTAGAGGAGCTTCGCGATTAGTTAGTAGAGAAATCATACATGTGTTTGTATCTTAGGCGACGTTCTGTGGAATTGGTCGGATCATGCCCGTCTTCTTCGCGCAAGTACAAAACAATAACATCGCTCGTGGATTTAGCCATAGACTCGCATATTGAATTGACATAACAGGTGAAACGAGTGTACAAAGTGCTAAGGGCAAGTAGGGCAGCCCTAGACTAAGGAGAAAGCGGAGGAAACAACCCTAGTCCCTAGTCAGGATTACCGGTACCTAGCCCGAGCGCGATCTCGCGTTGGTTGCACGGTGACGCGCCAGCTTCAAGCACCTACAAGCACCAGTCGACAATCTATCTCTCATTTCCCTTATCGAGTTTGCTGGCGATCCTAGATATTCTGTTGAAAGCTTGCGCATATGCAGCTGCATGTCGCTCCAACTTGAAACGCCGGCCAGCCAAAGTTCAGAGGATGACACAATGGTTGACTAGCGGTACGCCACCATCGGAGGAGTATGCAGGCGCCACTGGCAATGCAACCATCTCGGAACTAGGAAACATGCTCAGGTCATCATGGGGGCTGATGATATCGCAGTATGGGCTGTTTGTGAATTTGCTGACAATATCCTTCATCAACCCCATCGCACTCGAGACTTCAGAAAGATGCACCTGCTACTTGCGCAACGACTAGTGCTGGTGCAAGTATTCGCGACCTGTGTCGCAGCAAATCGAGAATGGCTGATACTGGGCCTTCCTGAATGTTGGCAAATTTTTTTGGGTAGCACCGAGGACGACTGCGGTTCAAGATCTTGTATGTTACAGCCTACACATCATTACGCATGCTGGATAGTTGACATCTTCCATGCGTCTGCAAAACCACGGAGAGTAACGCACCATATCTACCTGGCATTGTTACGTGCCTTGTATCGCAATGCAAGGCCGACCAGCTAGGTATCAAACTGTTTCTGGGACCACTCCAACTTTACTGTTCCGCCATCGGCTGCTCGATATCCGATCAAGTCATTGGCAGCGCGTATGCTGCGACCTCGGCCACGGACAGCAAACCCTCGACAGTAACTGAAATCTCATCGTCGAGGTCTATACATGCGCCGGAGCGCAGGACTACACACCGTAGCGATGGCGGAGCCGAGCTGACAAAGACTATGGAGACCACGATTGTACAATATACGACGGATGGTGACGGCAATGGTATACAGATCATGGTATCTCTAGTTATAGGCACATCGGGAATCCATACCGGGGCAGTCCTCACCTCTACGGTCAAGAGCAAGGCTACGTCCACGATAGCCTCCCCTACTACAAGCATATCGAGTTCTGGTCTTCCCTCGTATGAGTCAGCTGCAGCGTCTACACGGACTCCTGCATCAACGTCGGCAGAGGAGTCTCAGGCTACCGTGCGACCGGGGACAGGGAATGGTAGCCCTTTCGAGAACATGCAGGCTGGAGCAGGCAAATGGTGCGTCCCTGCGCTACTTCTAGGCTTGGGGGCTCTTGTTGCTTGGCTGTCGTGAGACTATGTTACCAAGGAACAGATCAAGCTGTGTACCGTGAGTGTCGAGTGTGAGAGGGGATACGGAACCGAATCTGCCTGGAACAGACTCACTTGCCTAGTAGGGTAGGGATCTAGTCTTGTTTGACTACAATATATGATCAAATTGGTCAACTTTTGCTCACCGCACTCGCTGTCGATATGTGCTGACATCATGCGTGCAATGTGGGCAACCTTATGGTATCATAAGCCAATCATGAGGGGCACGATGCCAAGCTGACCGCTGCCTGAACGTCGTCCTCCGCCTGCGTCGCCTGGACAGCTTGACATAAGTAAAGCTTCTTCGCAAGCTGCACCTATTTGGATCTCCCCCGATAACTCCATCGGATCTCTTTCTGATCTCACCGGACAATTCAAACTTTGTTGCTGCATGTGTTTCCAGCCTCGGCCGACCCACTCATCCTCCGAAGCCCGACGTCTGCTCTGACGGACCTCAACCAAATCGAGCCGAGCAAATCACCGTGCACGGGAGAGTGCCTGCTCCGACCGAGGCATCTTTCCAGCAACGCATGAAAAGTGGTTCAACAGATTCAAGTATGTAGCACTCGGAGGACGCGACAAATCTATCTATCGCCCAGTGCGTCATTTGTTTGACGAGTCAAATGAGCCTGGGGTGTTAAAATTCAAATGTCTGATCTCATATAGGTCGCTGTTGTTCACCACTTATCATAGAAGAGCATCTACGCCCCAATCATCTTCACATCATTTGCACATCATCTTCGATTGACTCTCTTTTAATTTGATACGCTTTAGCGATGGAATACGAGACGATACCCGGCCCTCCAGGCCTGCCTATTGTAGGCAACATTGCAGATATTGATGGCACAAGCCCAATCCAGTCAATGTGCAATCTGACTTTGAAATATGGTTGGTTACACAGCTCCAACATACGGGACTTTGCAGTAAGAAGTTGTATTGGCAATATGACTAACAGCTATAGGTCCCCTTTGGAAGTTCTACATCGGTGGCGACCGTGTCGTTGTTGCATCACAAGCTCTCATGAACGAGATCTGCAATGAGGAGCGGTTCGCCAAAATCATTGCAGCCTCACTCGGTGAAGTACGAAATGGAGTTCACGACGGTCTCTTCACATCGTATGGACCAGAAGAGAAGAATTGGGGCATTGCTCATAGAGTTCTTCTGCCTCAGCTTGGACCCCTTGCGATCCGGAACATGTTTAATGAAATGCATGACATTGCATCCCAGCTTGTCATGAAGTGGGCTCGGCATGGAGCTGAGCACAAAATACACGTTACCGATGACTTTACACGGTTGACGCTCGACACAATCGGTGAGCATCTCTCTGTGGGGACCAACTCCGTTCAAATGTGATGCTGACCCCAAATTCAAGCCCTCTGCGCAATGGACTATCGTTTCAATTCTTATTACCAGGAGCGCATGCATCCTTTCATCAATGCTATGGGTGATTTCCTCAAGACCAGCGGAGACCGAGCCCGAAGAGATCCCATCACGCAAATGTTCTACCGCGCCGAGACACAGAAATACTGGGATGACATTGCGCTGCTCCGGAAAACGAGTCTGGATGTCATCCAAAATCGCAAGGATAACCCTAACGACAAGAAAGATTTGCTAAATGGAATGTTGAAAGGAGTGGATCCAAAGACCGGCGAGAAGATGACCGTGAGTTCAGAAACAAGCTGACTCAATCATTGTCACTGATAGTGGTAGGATGAGAACATCATCGACAATATGATCACTTTCCTGATTGCAGGGCATGAGACGACTTCGGGCATGCTTTCATTCACGTTCTACTATCTGTTGAAGAGCCCGGAAGCGTACAATAGAGCGCAGCAAGAAGTTGACACGGTTATCGGTCAAGGCCCTATTACTGTTGATCACCTTTCAAAGCTTCCATACCTCAATGCTGTTCTCCGCGAGAGTCTTCGCCTGCAATCAACTGCACCATCCATTGGACTCATGGCAAAAGAAGATACGACCATTGGCGGAAAGTATGCCATCAAAAAGGGTGTGCCTATCGTGGCCTTGCTACCCATGATCCACCGTGACCCTGTTGCGTATGGAGAAGATGCGGAGGAATTCCGACCGGAGCGAATGCTGGACGAAGAATTCGATCGTCGCAACAAGGAGTTCCCTAATTGCTGGAAGCCTTTCGGAAATGGCATGAGAGCGTGTATTGGAAGACCGTTCGCCTGGCAAGAGTCTCTTCTTGTATTGGCAATTCTTCTGCAGAATTTCAACTTCTCTCTGGACGATGCCTCTTACCAGCTTCAGATCAAGCAGACCCTCACGATCAAACCCAAGGACTTCTTTATGCGTGCACGCCTCCGCAACCATGTTTCGGCAACGGATCTTGAACGCTCGCTAACTTCGGGGACTATCAGCGATCCGCCTGCAGCTAGCGGTGTATCGAAAATAAAGAAGCAGGCCAAAAATGGCAAACCAATGGCTATATTTTACGGATCGAATACGGGCACATGCGAGGCTCTCGCCAATAGGATTGCTAGCGATGCTGCGAACCACGGCTTCAGAGCAGACACCGTAGACACTCTAGACTCCGTGAGGGGAAGCTTGCCCAAGGACAAGCCAGTCGTCATTATCACGGCGTCTTATGAAGGTGCGCCAGCTGACAATGCTGCCCACTTCGTCAATTGGGTCGGTACGCTTAAGGATGACGAGATGAAGGATGTGTCGTACGCTGTGTTTGGCTGTGGGCACCGTGATTGGGCGAAGACTTTCCACAAGATCCCGAAGTACCTAGACCGTACCCTCGCTGAGCGTGGGGCGACCAAAGTGGTTAAGATGGGCAGCACTGACGCTGCGTCAGGCGACATTTTCACTGATTTCGAAACTTGGGAGGATCAGATTCTCTGGCCTGCGTTGAGAGAAAAGTATGGATCTTCGGAGGTCAACGGCGAAGGCTCACTCGAGACTACGCTAGATGTCGAAGTATCTACACCACGATCGTCTACCTTGCGCCAGGATGTACGTGAGGCTCGCGTCGAAGAAGTCGAGGTCCTCTCCAGCTCTGATGTTGCCGAGAAAAGACATATCGAAATCAGTCTCCCGTCAGACATGACTTACTCGGCAGGCGACTACTTGGCCATACTCCCTCTTAACCCAAAGGAGAACGTCCATCGCGCCATGAGGCATTTTGGACTGTCGTGGGATAGCATGCTAACAATTTCATCTGCTGGGCCAACGACATTGCCTACTGATACACCAATCAGCGCCATTGACGTGCTTGGTGCTTATGTCGAACTCGCTCAACCAGCCAGCAAGCGCAACCTACTTGCGCTCGCCGATGCTACAAGCGATGAAGCAGCGAAGAAGGAGCTCGGTCGCCTGACTGACGAGGCGTTTGGCGAGGAGATCACCGCAAAACGTGTCTCTGTCCTCGATCTTCTGGAGCGCTTCCCCTCTGCGAAGCTACCGCTCGGCGTCTTCCTCAAGATGCAGCCTCCGATGCGCGTCCGACAATACTCGATTTCCTCTTCACCTCTCTGGAACCCTAGCAACGTGACTCTTACTTACGCAGTTGTCAACCAGCCCGCTCTGAGTGGTCAGGGCCAGTACGTGGGAGTTGCAACAACTTACCTCGCCAACCTTGCACCGGGTGATAAGCTCCATGTCAGCGTTCGCCAGTCGCACCAGGCATTCCATTTGCCGAAGGATGGGAAAAATGTGCCCGTCATCATGATCGCAGCAGGAACCGGTAAGCATGTTCAACACCTCAAAGATGTAGAACATCTCGCTAATTGTTGTCAAGGTCTTGCACCATTCCGCGGCTTTATTCAAGAACGCGCCGCTCAACTTGCCGCAGGCCGCAGCCTTGCACCAGCCATCCTCTTCTACGGTTGCCACTCTCCCGACAGCGACCTCCTCTACGCAGACCTTCTCAAGCGCTGGGAACAGCTCGGCGCGGTGTCACTCCGCTATGCCTTCTCCCGCGCCCAGGACAAGTCTGAGGGTTGCAAGTACGTGCAAGACCGCTTGTATCACGACCGTGCCGATATCGTCAAGCAGTTTGATGCTGGCGCGAAGCTTTTTGTCTGTGGAAGCAGAGGTGTGGGTGATGGCGTACAAGAGTGCTTGATCAAAATTGCGAAAGAGCGACAGAAGGAGATCAAGGGGCGGGAGGTGGACGATGCGAAAGCGCGAGAATGGTTCGAGGGGCTGCGCAACGAAAGGTTTGCGACGGATGTGTTTGCTTGAGCAATTGCTGCGTGCATGCACAACTATGGTACGATACTGCTCCTTCCAGGCACTTGTGGAAAGACGCATTTCGAATATCAGCACGTCTAGCCATCTTGAATCTCGAAGCTAGAAACTGTGCAATTATCATGCTTTCAAACGTGCACATTGTAATGAAAATGAGGCTGTGCCAAACAACTCACATCTCCTTCCCGCAGGACGCGAGGTTCTTTATGAGGTGACAATGCGTCCAATCTCCCTATCGCACGCTGCAACAGCAAAACAGTGCATTCGAGATCTCTTGTCTATCTTCAGTCGGCATCGTTCTAGATGTTCAGCTCAACGCTCGCTAGTCGCACAGGCATTTGTGGGTCAACTTGGCATTATTCACCCCGGAATGCGGCATCGTGGATGCAGCTTCCACCCGTGCCGACACCGGCAATGAGCACTCAGCATCATTATTGTTCATGTGCTCCTTGGTTCTATGGTTCTAACGATGAAGCCATTTGCTCTGCTTCCCTAGCAAGTGCTGGTCAAAACTCAACCCGCCTGTCGCCAGCTCAACAAAGGACAACGGCATGGCGCACATAGTGGATGCATCCCAAAATAGCTTCCCACGAATCGGATTGTGGACGAAAAGGGAAATACCCACACAAAACGAATGCATGGCATCCGGATGGATCGACATTCGATAGCTCTTGGCTCGCGGAAAGTACGAGCCTCATCCACGTCATCAGGGTTGGCATGCAGGAAGCGATGATGCGCAGGGGCAAACAATTTTCGTGCTTAACATTCGAGTCGTCCGCTTCTTCTTCTCGATATTCAACGTCTGCTATCAACTCTTGATACGTGCGGTTGTTTTATTATTAATTACTATTATAATTATGTGGGCCAAAACTGCATCTCTTCTCGCTTTGGCGTCTACTGCCATTGCGCAGAGCAAAGGTTTCAACTATGGCGCAACCAACGCGGACGGTTCTTGCCGTGGATACAACGACTTCGTTCGCTTCTTCAATGAAGCAAAGAGCCTTCCTGGTGCATCTGGATTTAACACAGCCCGTCTCTACACATCCATCCAATGCGGTACTGGAGCCGATCCCATCTCAGCATTCCGTGCGGCCATCGATACCGACACCAACCTTCTCGTCGGTCTCTGGGCCAGTGCTGGACGAGGCGTCTATGAGAACGAGTTGAACGCCCTGATTCGCGGTGCCAGGGAATTGGGCACACCTTTTACCGACAAGATCATCGGCATCAGCGTTGGATCCGAGGATCTGTACCGCAGCAGCGACCAGGGAAAACTCAACAACGCTGGTGTTGGAGCCACCGGTTCGGAGATTGAGGGCTACATTGGCTGGATGCGCGACTGGATTAAGGGTACTGCGCTGGAAGGCAAGCCCATTGGCCACGTCGATACCTGGACTGCCTGGGTCCTCCCGGAGAACCGCGGTGTTGCAAACACCGTTGATTTCCTTGGTCACAACTCCTTCCCGTATTTCGAGACGACCCGCCCCAACTCGATCGACCAGGCTCGCGAGAACCTCTTTGCTGCCATTGGACAGACTGAGAGCGTCTCAGGCGGAAAGCCCGTCTGGGTCACCGAGACCGGCTGGCCACGATGTAAGTTACTGCTCTTCTCCGTATTCGAATAAGCAACCTAACATATCTTCTCTAGTCGGACCCAACTCTGGTGCGGCTGTTGCCTCGCTTGACAATGCAAAGCGCTACTGGAAGGAGGTTGGTTGTTCGCTATTCGGTTCTCGCAACACCTTCTGGTACACCCTCAAGGATGCAAACTCTGCGCAAACAGACCTTTCATTTGCCATCACACCGGCTGAGAACAACACGCCCTTTTTTGACCTCACTTGCTAGATTTCCATTATGGGTTCTATACATCGCCCGGAATGTGAGCGAAAAGGGCGCAGGGTAGACTTGCCCACAATGTAGATATCGGTTCTAGTATAATAGCCAAAAGTGCACTCAGATCCGTATTAATCATCCCCTTCTTTTCTTGGTTTTTGGTTGCTGTGGCTCCGTTGTCCCATGTTTCTTGCCACTTACACCATGTTGTACACTGTCCCCATTTGTCCCAGTATTAACAATACCTCTGAAGAATTGATTCTCAGGTCTTGGAAGACCCAGATGCTGACGCAAAGTAGTTCCTTCATAGTCTTGACGGAAGAGTCCTCTCCGCTGCAGTTCAGGTATGAGTTTCTGGGTGACTGCCTCTAATCCTTCGGGAACAAACGGAAATGTGACGGTAAAGCCATCCGTTGCCCCTTCTTCCAACCACAGTTGCATCTCGTCTGCCACAGTGTTGGCTGTTCCTACAAATGCAAGACCTGTGGAACCCCCGTAACGACCTGCAAGCTGACGTATGGTGAGTCCCTCCCTTTGAGCGAGACTAATGACACCGGCGCGACTGGTGTGACTTGCATTCGTTGGGGGCAGATCAGCTTCGGGTGGTAGATGTCCATCTGGATCAAAGCCCGAAGCATCTGTGCCCAATGCAATCGAAAGCGACGAAATTGCGCTGTCCCAATGTACTAAACTATCAAGCTTCAGACGTTTTTGTTGTGCTTCTTCCACTGTATCAGCGATGACGATCATCGCTGCAGGCAGAATCTTGATGTGATCAGGGTTACGACCTGCTGCTTTGGTTCGGTTCTTGATGTCGGCATATAGACTCTTCGATCCTTCGAGATCGCGTGGTGAGCAGAACACTACCTCCGCCGTCTCCGCCGCCAACTGACGGCCGGGTTCAGACTGCCCTGCTTGCACAATGACTGGCCATCCTTGTACTGGCCTCGCGATATTGAGTGGCCCCTTGACTTTCAGATCGTCACCTTGATGGTTCAAGGTATGTATCTTCTCCGGGTCCACAAACACCCCGCTTTCTGGATCGCGAATGAATGCATCATCCGCAAAGCTGTCCCATAAACCAGTCACCACGTCATAGAACTCTCGCGCACGCTTATACCGCTCACTATGCTGTACATGCTCGTCCAATCCAAAGTTTTTGGACGATTCCGGATTACCCGTCGTAACGATGTTCCACGCAGCTCTTCCCTCGCTCAAATGGTCTAAGCTAGCAAACCGCCGCGCAATGTGATACGGTTCGTCGTATGTCGTCGAAGCCGTAGCAGCTAGTCCAATCCGGTCCGTGATTTGCGATAGCGCTGATAGTAGAGTAAATGGTTCGAAAGAGGTTACCGTGTGACTGCGCTTCAGAGCCTCCACTGGCATGTTGAGCACGGCGAGATGATCGGCCATGAAGAATGCATCAAACTTTGCGGCTTCTAGAGCTTGTATGAAAGACTTGAGATGCTTGAGGTTGAAATTGGCATCTGGGTATGCTCCGGGGTAGCGCCATGCGCCAGAATGAAGCGACACGGGCCGCATAAACGCGGTCAGATGGAGTTTCTTGGAAGACGGCATAGTGGTGGTTACTTATTGACACTATAGGTGCTAAGTCAAGGTGCTTTCCATGAGCCGTCCTGAAATATATGAAGGTTTTGGTGTTGTATACAGGATTACAAATGCTGCCAATGTTGCGATTGCGACAGCCAAGAGCGAGATCACGACATTACTGCATACACAAATTCCAAGATTACTAACAAGTTACCCTCGGATTACCGGTGTTAATAATATCCTCGAGGCGCACTATAACTCTAACGCAAAGTGCCAGAGACGCAGTTGATGACTCTCCTGCGCGTGTACGTCCACAGTATAGTGTGTACTGAAATTGCGATCCAGAAGTAAGATCATAATACCGTGGCTGACGATCTGTTGCGGCACAGCGCATTTCAGAGATGGGCTTATTGTTCATAAAGTTGGAGGACCCTACCTGCTCACTATGTTGTTCACATATGCCTGATCCCCCGTTTTCAGGCAATAAATTACGTAGCATGAGAACACACCTAAGATCTTATGGAGAGGATAGGAGTAAGGCACTCGACTGAAAACACCAGAGCTCCATGAACAAACTGAAGATACCAATTGAGCAAGAGATAGTCATTGTATAGGTGCTGAAGTTACCGGGTCTCATGTTCAACATATAGTGACGAACAAGCCAGCCTTCCACCGAATCTAGGATGAGCCGCCCAATTGCTTCGTAATGTACTGCGTACCAAGATTTTGGGTAGGGGAGTCATTGGGATATTGGAGATTCTGTCGGTTGATACCTTGTCCATGAGTAGTGTCGCATACGCCATCGCCCTGCAATTGTTAGTATGTTGCTCTCCGTCGCGAGATGCAGCCAATGTAAATGGGATGCTTACGTAGATGCACACCTCTAGAGTCTTGGATACCCAGTTGCTAGGAATGCCACCTTCACCGAAAGCAGAAAGGCCGTTGACGTTCCTCGTCGTAGTACCGCCGTTGTTGTCCACATTGCACGTCAAGCCGGACTTGTGCTCTGGGTTGCCAATGAGAAACACACCCTTGACAGCCTCGAACTTAGCGCCCGTCAAGCTAGGCAGAGCATTTACTGTCGCCGCGGCTCCCTGCGAGTAACCCTCAAGGATAAAACACTCCTTTGAGTTAGATCGCAGCATGCTCGTAATTCTGTT
Organism: Plenodomus tracheiphilus IPT5; assembly: GCA_010093695.1. Taxonomy (NCBI): domain Eukaryota; kingdom Fungi; phylum Ascomycota; class Dothideomycetes; order Pleosporales; family Leptosphaeriaceae; genus Plenodomus; species Plenodomus tracheiphilus. The sequence goes on along the minus strand of MU006289.1, from coordinate 6,014 downwards.
GATGATATCCTGGGTTCCTGCGGCGGAGTTCTGGTTAAATCCGGCAGGGTAAACCGTGTTGTAGATTTTACCACCAGAGAGCGCAGATGTTACCCGAGAATTAATGGTCCTGAAGCCAGCGGATGGCCCTTGTTGTTCTCCCGTGCCGCGGGTGTTGATGATGGTGTAAGATGGGCAGCTTGAGGATGCAGCGCGCTTGACCTCATCTACAGGGGCCGACGAACCCACTGCTAGGAGTGGAACAAGACTAAGAAGAGGTGCAGTGTGCATTGTGATGAGAAGTGTAGGGCGGAGCTCTGAATGTGCTGTTGGTGAATACGTGGATCGCGGATGATGAAGAGAGAGAGAGAGTGTGTGTGTGTGATTGTCGACATAGATATAACTTCTCTGTGGAGCTTATCCTATGGAGAGTTGGGTACGGAATGTCCTGTTCCGAGAAGACTATGTAATAAGGTTCTCCTGATGCCGTTAAGTTGAGCTAGGCGTGTGTCCAGAATCCTGATCAACATTCTGGCGGCCTGGTACCAGCAAACGTGGCCATCCTCACAAGCATGATTAATCGAACCTGTATCGCAGGACTATTTGACCAGAGGAATTCACTTGAAGTAAATTGAAGCAGACTCGCATAAGTACTGCATGGATTGATGCCATGCGCAGAAAAAAGACATTAACCGGCATCTCTGGGACTCTCCACTCGTCATGCAATATCTTCCATAACCGGATTCTGCTCGAAGGTCTTGACTGCCGCATACCGAGGCAGTTAGCAGCCACCCGTGTCTTGATATGCAAGTGCGTTGGTGCTTTAGGAAATGCTAGCGTAGTACTAGCCCTTTACCTTCCCAATTCTGTGTAGTCATGACCCAAAGCAGCCCTTATAGCGTGGTTGGCAAGTCGAGTACCGAGACACGTGCCAGTTCGGACGTCCTAGGCAAACAGATCAACGTCATAGCGTGATATCAGCGAATTTCAAAAGGCCTGAAACTACATTGTCGAAAGTAGTATAACTGGAAAAGCAGGTAAGATGCTGACCTTCATTTTCCGGATATACCTCGATCAGCCTTAAGCTCACACGGATGCGATGTCCGATAGCTAAAGTGACCCCTAGATATCTCTAGCAAGTTGAGTAGGTACGATGATGCTTTATTACACCTAAGAATTGGATGCTTGTGCTAAACAATCAAATCTAGTGCTAAGTTAAACATCTGAAAGTGGAGTTGCGGTGTAAACGAAAGTCCAATAACCCGAGGCACGCAGGCTGCATATAATGCGAAGCCAGACTGGAGAGGCAGCAATGGCAGAAGGCGAATGGACTGACGCTTGAAAAACTAGCAAGATCGAACACATTATAAATGTAAAAGTCATCCACGGGCCAGACAGACCATGTGGCTTCTCGATAAACGCGGGTAGCAAGTTTCAATGCGTTGCCGTCATCGAACATGGCGCGTCCATGGACAAGCCAGTTTCGAATGGCCTGATCGCATGGAGAACTCTTTGCGAGGCCTGATTACCAGCGGCATTCTACTTCTTGCTGATGTACAACTCTTTGTTCATGAAAGACTGTGCCGAAATCGGCCGTACCTTCAACGCACCGCCATAGATTCAAGCCTTGACAAGGCCCATAGACACCGTGAGCTGATAGGTGTTTCATCTCTATGAACTCCTCGATTACCTCAAGTATTAGCACATGATTGTAACGCAACATAATGACGGAGGTGAATTGCATTATGCCCTGAAATAGCGATATCAGCTAGGACTTGGAGAGTCGCGATGGCTACTTAGAAGATAATGACCATTCATGAGCTAGCTAAGCATCCTGCGAATTTTGGCGAATTTTGGGGCCGAGGGATCTGGGAGCCGTTACTCCACTATTCTGCCTACACCACCAAACTGAATTTCGCGATGACAGAACAACTAAGAACTATGACCTTTTTGAAACTGTCGTACATTCATCACACCTTGTCAAAGTGATGTGTCTCTGGCTTGTCATCAGCGACCTGATGTTGGAGTGCGACATCGAAAGCGTTGACAGAAGCATGCTTGAATTGCCTCGCTGAGATTCCGCGCTCAAAGAGCAAGTCCATCTCTGCGAAAGTACGACCTGAAGGTTCTGGCAGGCGAAAGTAGTGGTACACGAGCATGAGTGAGCAAGTACCTGCCCAGAAGAACCCCGCATAATTTCCCCAGTTCCAGGCGGTAGGGTTAATCATGTAAGGAGTCAGAACATTGACGACGATGGCAGCCATGTTGTATGCCACACGAGACAAGGCAATTGTCTTCACTTGGAGACGGCGGGTAGACATCTCCGCGACAAGTGAGAATGCGATGGTACCGACAGAGAACTGGTAAAAGGCAGCCCATATAAGCATGAGCGATCCGGTAGCCAGGCCTGCAGTTGTCTTGTCGTTCACCAGGCCGACAAAGCCAATGACAAGCAGAGTGCAGAAGAGCCCAGTGAGACCGCACAGGAAGAGGCGCCGTCGACCGACACCCCAGGCCATGAACACCCAGGTGACAAAGGCCCCAACGGTATTGAGGCCATACTGTCCAAGCGCAAAGTTGTAAGGCATTTCGCCTGTGAGCCCAGCCTGCTCAAAGAAGTACGTCGAGTAGTTTGAAAACGTATTACCAGCTAAATTTTGCGAGACGAACAGCATGCACACGATCTCAGTGCGTCGCAGGTTCACACCCTTGAAGCAGTCGAGGTAAGTGGCGCCCTCGGTTAAGTCCTTTTCAAGCTCGTTGGTATGTCGAATCATGTCCACAGTCTCTGCAGCGTTGAAAGTAGGGTCTCTGGCAGGTGATGTTAGGCGGAGCAAAGCCTTCTCGGCTTCTTTGTATCGTCCCTGCCGGACTAACCACCAGGGAGACTCGGGAGCCAAATAAATGCCGATCATGAGCGGTGGAAACCACATCCACTAAACTGCAGTCAGAGAGCCATGTAATCGACGCGAGGGCAAGCTTTCTCACCTGGAGCCCGTAAGGAATTCGGTACGCCCATTGGTCGTCACGCTTGAACATGCTCTTGATGACACCTATGGCTATGAGTTGTCCAATACCCCAGCATGAGTTACCCCAGGTGGTAAGATAACCACGGAGCGCAACAGGACACACCTCCGCAGCATAGGAGATAGCGACTGTATCCAGTAAGTAAATGAAAAAAAGTTTATTGAGTAAGTTCCTCACCAGACATGAAGACACCAAAGGCGATACCAGCCATACACTCGGCCAAGAGTAAGATCTCAATGCTTGGAGCGACGAAAAAGGTTGTGGTAACAATAGCCTGGTACGATAGGACAGCAAGGATGAAAGGACGAAATCCCCATCGTTCGACACCCCACCCAGTGACTTGAAAATATCGTGAGTGGCAGTAATAGAGGGTGTGCATGGACATACTCACTTAGAAGACCTATGATCTGACCGCACTGAGCGCCGTTAGAGATGCCAGCTTGCCACCGGGCGGGAACCTGGTAAGACCCATTGGGTTGGAGCTCGCCATATTTACGGTTGAAGGGTGGAAACGCATAGAAGTTGCCAATCAGGGCAATATCGTAACCCTCCATTGCGCAGCACATGGCGATGAGTGCAGCCCAGCCAATCGCTTTGGGATATAACTTTATCCCCTGCCACAAGGTCATTGTATGCTCCTTATCTGTCCCGAGATTAGTTGATGAGGTTGGCGGAGCCATAACGTTGCGGGGCCAGACTAACCGGTGGCGGAAGCAGCATTGGCGAACATGTTGGAAACTGCAGCATTCTCCATCCTCTCATGAACCGACTTCTCGTCCAGATGGGAAGTCGGCGGTGTGGACACATGAGCGTCTGCCATAGTGGAATGACCTTTCTCGTCAGACATGAGTGGAGTTCGCAGTAGAGAGTTGTTAGCAATGCACTCAAATTCTCACAGGGTTTGAGATGCCTTGAAGCCGTGGGGAAACCGTCGCCTTTAAATCGTGGGGACCCCAGATATGCGGAGCCCCATACGTTGCATCTGGGGTAAGGCGGAGCGCAGAGCCAAGAGACGGGTTCGCTAACAACACCCAATAGGCTTTCTCCTGTATCTCAGCCGCGGTGAAACTGTCATGCGGCTGCGAAGATGCAGGCAGAAGGCGGCGGATCTAACCCTCCGAGCTAAGAAACTCCAACTTAGGGGCGCCTTAACTGCTAGGTTAGGCAATTGTGCCCGACGACATGCCGTAGGATTACTTATCAGGTTGTCACTAGGCGCTTCTAACGTACCTCGCGACTGAATTGTAACAACTTAGGCGTTAAGGTATCTAAAAGGGATCTTACTCTACTTAAAGGTATATAGAAGTTCTCGTAGAATTAAAAATTAGAATAGTCTTATTCTTATAGTGTAAGGATCTAAGTGGCTACAATATAAAGCAGCTAGTGTTAGAACGCAAGGGTTAGTTCTTAAGTATAAGCGAGGTAAGAATTAGATAGGGAGGTCCTAATGCTAAGGCAGTAAGAGTGCGCTTCTATAAAGAGTATTAAGAAGGTTAAGTAGTAAGAATAATATATTACTTCCTATTGTATTAACTTAGGCGTTGAGGTATTTAAAAGGAGTCTATGTGAGGATCTGAGTGGCTACAATATAAAGCAGCTGGTGTCAGAACGCAAAGGTTGGTTCTTGAGTATGAATGCAGAGGAACGTGGACAGGAGGTACTTGGTACTAAGACAGTAAGAGTGCGCTTCTGTAAAGAGTATCAAGAAGGTTAAGTAGTAAGAATAATGTATTGCTTCCTATTATTCAGGTAAGTTAAACACAATAAGCTATAGGAGCTCATTGCCTAACACTATATACTTGTCATGATAGTTCTAGTAGTCATAAGCATCGCGAGCAATAGTTATCACGTGAACTATCAGTAGTCATAATAGTCGCGCGCAGAGCTATCAGTTACATGACTACTATCAGAGGTGATTGCTACTTGGGCTAGCGCTTCTAGGGTTATTCCTATAGGTTGTTTTCGGGGCTGATACAGGGATTGTAACAGTCTAGCCCTACTTAAAGGTATATAGGAGTACGCGCAGGGTTAAATAATAGAATAGTCTTATTCCTATAGGTCTAGTATAAAAGGATAAGAAAAATGTATCCTCTAAGTAGAGGGAGACAGGAGACTCTATATACTCTAGTTTAGAGGCCATTTAGAGGCTATCTATAATATCCTATCGTAATAATGCCTTATAGTATTGTAATAAACTAAGGCTACCCTAGTTAGGCCTAGTATCTTAGTAACCAAGTTACATAAAACCTGTAACTTTACGTATAGCTTAGGGGGACAAGTATTATTCTTATATTAATATAAGACCTATAGCTATCTCTATACTATTTTATCTAGCATAAAGTAAGTACTATTACCTATAACTAGGACGTAATATAATAATACTTCTTATCTAATAGTCTAGAGATAGCTCTATCTACACGTGTAAATAGCTAAGGGGTACTACTAGTAAAAATATAATAACCCCCTATTAACCTACTACTAAGGGAGGAATTAGTAAATAGTTCCCTCTTAAGTAAAGAGCTCTAAACCCCTACAATTAACGCGCTTCTAATGCTAGATAAGTGTATCTAAGCTGCGTAGAAAAAGTATAATAAACTCTAGAAGCTATAACGCCTACATAAACTAGAGGCTAAAATTCTACACCTAGAGGACTAAGAAAGGGATATTACCCTAGCCCTAATAAGGAATATAGTAAAGGAAGTCCCTAAGGCCCTTAATAGTGCGTATAAGTGTTATAATCTCGCCCTATAGACCTATATTGCGAAGACTATACTAGAACTACTAAACCCTACTAGGGATAGTATACTAAGCAGAACAACAGGTTATGTAACAATACTTAGTAATTAGTTACTTAGCTTGCTTAGTAGTACTAATTATACTAATTATACTAATTAACTCTTATATAGTTTTTTTGGGTTAGGGTTAGGGTTAGGGTTAGGGTTAGGGTTAGGGTTAGGGTTAGGGTTAGGGTTAGGGTTAGGGTTAGGGTTAGGGTTAGGGTTAGGGTT